>PVKS010033326.1:0-21803 GCA_004027875.1 Aplodontia rufa
AGGGTCTAGTCCCCACCTCCACAGATGAGTGGAGACAATCGACCCTTAGATCTCTGGGTTAAGCTGATTTTACTCATCATGATCTCTTCCATAGCCATCCATTTACCTTTGAAGGCTGCAATATCATTGTTTCTAATTGCTGTGTAATATTCCATGGTATAAATGTACCACAGTTTTTGGATCCATTCTTCCAGTGAGGAACATCGGGGTTGTTTCCATAGCCTAGCAATAGTAAATTGTGCTGCTATGACCATTGATATTGCTGTGTCACTGTAATGTGCTGATTCTAAGTCCCCTGGAAAGATACCCAGGAGTGGAATAGCAGGGTCATATGGTGGAGTCATCCCTAATTTTTTAAGGATTCTCCATATTGCTTTCCAGAGGGGCTGTACCAGTCTGCAGCTCCACCAACAGTGTGTTAGTGTGCCTATCTCTCCACAGTCCCTCCAGCATCTATTATTGTTTATTTTCTTCATCTTTGCCATTCTGACTGGTGTAAGGTGATATCTTAATGTGGTTTTCATTTGCATTTCTCAACAGGTCTACATAAATAATTTAAAGAGTTCCAATATGCATCATAGTGCCTATAATTAACAATACAATATTATGTGCCCCAAACTTCACCATGAAATAATGTCATATTACCCGATCTTACTGTAAAAAGAAGACAGAAGAAGCATTTTGGAGATGTTGGACGTGGTTTTCACATTGATTTGGGTGATTGCGGACATGTCCAAACTTACTAAACTGTGCATATGGGATATGTGCAGTTCTTTTCTAATCAATTACATCTCAATGAAATTATTTTTAAAAGGAAAATTAGCTTTTCTTTTAAACTAAAATTATTTTAGTATAGAAGTTATTGTTAAATTATTCAGAAATAATGAAGAAACTAATAGGTTGTATCTGAATATGAAAAATTAGTTTTGGTATATTAATGAATGACTTTCTTGAAATGCTGTTACAGCATCAGTTGATCCAAATATGCTTCTATTTTAAAATTTTTATTTGCAAAATTAAAATACCCCTCAGATACAGATACAGATACAGATGTTGAACTTATGTGTATGCATATGTGTGTATAGTTTTTATTTTATTTTATTTAGTTATTCTTATTTACATACTCATTTCATTTATATATATATAATCCTAATATGTATATATACATAAGAATATTTTGATGTTTTCATATTATCTGTCATAGATGCTAGTTATTATAAAAATTATGTGCATTATTTTTCTACCAAAAATAATGCCTGGCATGGTAAATGCCAAAGAAAGACAGCAATTAAGCACTTATTAAGAACCTATTACTGACAATGAGCATGGGAAATAAAAGCTAGAGACTGAATCAGTAATGTTTGCTAACCAGGTGGCTGGGCTAGATGACGAGGGAGAAGCATCCTACATGGAGTCTCAGTTTGCTAAATTAATAATTTATTAGATAAAAATATATTAACATATATTTATATAATCTATTTGTATATGGATCTCATGAGATTTTGCATTTGATGTCTACATTGAAAATACTGTTAACCTAATTCTGTCACTGCTTTTATAACAATTATTCATTCTTAATGAAATTGTCTTATTATGTAACCCTAAGAAATACATTAAATTTAGCTTTGTTTTGGAAAATGTTGATGTTCTTCACATTCTCACTATTGTCTCATGGGATTTTCCTTCATTTGCCCAAAGATAACTGTTACTTTAACAGTGAAATGAAATCTCTCAGGTTCCCTGGAACTCTGTGGTCAGTAAATTGTCTAAAAATATAACTTTACCAGCATTCATTTTGCTAGAAAATGAAATAAAGGAAGTTCTCAGGACATACATTTTCTGTGCCCATTACCTTACTGTTTGCTTTCACACTGGCAAAGCTTTCATTTTGTTCCTTGCTACCATCTCTGCTAGCCTACTGTCCACACAGCATTCTGAAATAGCAACCTGTCTGGGGATAAGCTTGGTTCCCCAGACCCTGAGTTGAGGAGAACATGGGAGTGGTTTTGGGGCCTCTTTCCTGGTCATTTGTAAAAGGGTTCTGAAATGGGTCTGCTGGCTCCATGTTCAATATCCTGGATGTGCAGGGAGATTATGGGTGTACCAGAGAACATTGAACAGCTGCACATTTGCATGGGCACCCATGTGTCTTTTCTGTCTTTCCAGGAGTTCATAGCTGGAAAAATAATCACTCTTTCATCATGTTCTTCAATCTAGAAAGACATAATGTTGAAACTGACTTTTAATGGGTCATCATGTGGGGCAATACTGTTTTCCACACTGCAGTACTTGGCATGCACCTCCAGTTACAGGATCCTTCCCAAAGCCAGAGGGACTGTACTTCTGAAACTGATAATGAAATCAGAAGACACAATTATGAATCACTTTGTCTATAGTGACCATATGGTCCAGTTTTCTTGTGTGCTTACCCTTTATGCATGTTTTCCCAGGGTAATAACACTCCTAAGAATTCTCATATTTGTACTGGTTTAGATAATCAATTGTGGTGATCCTGCTTTCACCAATATTACTCTAAAGCACTTTCTCCCTCCTTCCACTCCTCCCAACCTTTGGTTCCTTTCCTCTACTGTTATTCCTTTGATATCCACCTCCACCTTTTTTTTCTTTTATTCCTTTAGGACTCTTAACCTTCTGAGTTACTTGACTTAATGTAACGATTTCTAGATTCATCAATTTTACTGTAAATGACATGATTTTATTTTTCTTTTTGTCTGAAAACTCCACTGTGTATATAGACCACATTTTCTTCATCCATTCATCTGTTGATCAACACCAGGCAGATTACATAATTTGGCTATTTTCAACTTTGCTGCTATAAACATGGATGTGCATGTATTATCATAGTATAGTGACTTATTTTTTCAGGACGATTACTGAGGACCAATCATCCAGAATAGAAGACATAGAGATAAGCCCATATATCTACTGTCATCTGATCCTTAACAAAGGTATCAAAAATCTACATTGGAGAAAATGTAGTTTTTTTTAAAAGAAACGGTGCAGAGAAAACTGATTATCCATATGTAGAAGAATGACACTATACCCTTATTTCTCACCTTGAACAAAAATCAACCCAAAATGGATCAAAGACATAGGAAATAGATCAGAAACTATGCAACCCCTAGAAAAAAAATGTAGGGTCAATACTCAAATATATAGATATGTACAGGCATCAACTGTCTCAATAGGACCCCTAAAGGTTAAGAAATAATGCCAAGAGTTAATAAATGGGATGGCACCAAGTTAAAAAGCTTCTGTACAACATAGGAAACAATTTAGAATGTGAAGAGAGAAACTACAGAATGGGAGAAAAATCTTTGCTAGTTACTCTTCTGACAGGTGATTAATATCTAGAATATATGATGAACTCAAAAAAATTTACACCAAAAAGTCAAATAACTCAATTTATAAATAATCAAATGGATTGAACAGCCACTTTTCAAAAGAGGAAATACAAATGGCCAACAAATACATGAAAAAATGTTCAACATCATTAGCAATTAGGGAAATGCAAATCAAAGCTGTAGTGAGATTTCATCTCATACCAATCAGGATGGCAATCATCAGGAACACAAATAATACAAATAACACAAATCATCAGGAACACAATCAGGATGTGCAGAAAAGGGAACACTATTGGTGGGACTGTAAACTAGTACAACTACTGTGGAAATCAGTATGGAGGATTCTCAAAAGACTGGGCATGGAACCATGATTGTTTGTGCAGACTGGTTTTTGTGTTTATCCAGCACTTACACAGGTGAAGAAAGATGGATTCTGATTGTCCCAAAGAAACTTTCTTCCCAATTTCTCTTAATCGTTGTGAATGGCTAGACATGCATTTGGAACACAAGACACGATGATGATACCAGCTGAATTCTGGAGGCCTCCCTTTCAAAAAAGGCTTTTCCAGGACTGGAGCGGTAGCTCAGCAGTTACAGTACTTGCCTGGCATACATGAGGATACAAGTTTGAACCCCAGCACCACATACAAAATGAAGCACTGGAGCAATGAAAACCAGATGAAAAAGTAAAACAAAATTGATTTTCTCTCTCTCTCTCTCTCACTGTCCCTCTCTCTCTCTCTTAAAAAAAAAAAAGATATTTCCAACTTTCTTACAACTCCTTGAATGTGAGGACAGCAGGATCCTACTCTCCTAACATTTTCCATGCCCCCCCCATGAGTCCACTTAGGTGCATTTCTCTGTAGGTTGGGCATAGATTGGAGGAGTGTAATTCACTGATGTTTTGCCATTAAATGCCCTTGTATGTCTAGCTTAAAGTGTCACCTTCATGGTATCAATAACCATTTCACCAGAGACCACACTCTTTATTATCAATAAAGGAATCTCAGCTTGAGAAGGAGAGTATAAGAAATGTCTGGATCCTGTCCAGATTCTCCCACACTGTGGCAGTGCAGCGTAAGCTACATAGCCTCCAAGGCTTTCCTTCATTTAGGAAATGCAGAACATTGATCAAATTAACTTCTAGACTAAACTATGAAACTAAATTGATTATTGAATCTAGAATTAAGATAAAGTCCACCAGACAAAGAAAAATTCTGATTCAAAGATAAGTTGTGCCTCTCGATGAACGTAAAACAAAAAGCTCACACTATGAAAAGATTTCATAAAGACGAGTTCTTATAAGGTTCTGCTTCTTATGTCCAGAAACTGATTTCATTCTTGATGGTTCCTTCTAACAGGGCCCAGATTTCAACACTTCCACAGGCATAGGTAATAGTAGAAGAAGCTCTGCTTTACTAGTCTTTACACCAAAACTGAAATCAGCAAGTCTTTCTTTGGGAGATTCAGTGCCTCATGCCCTATAGGTTCTAAGTATTCAATAAAAAAATTAATGTTGCTTAAAAGTAAAGAAACTTAGGGTCTGTTACAGGCATTTAACATTTGGTATGTGTTAATGGCTTTCATAGCTTTTGATACCTCACAAATAGAAAAATACTGAGCTTAAGAGAGTTCATAATGTTTGTGAGTAGTGGAAAAACAATTACTGTGTCTCCAATTCTAGTGCTCTGTCTTCCATAATGATTTTCCAGTAATGAGGGGGAAAGTAACAGAATAGTTATACGAAAGTCTTGGACAGAAACTCATGCAATATTTATTTGTATTTGGTAAATAAGGTTGCAGGAAGAATCTTTACATTATTTTAGGCTCATACTGGTCAAAGGCTCATATTTTGTCTCTAATCATTTTTCATATCTAGCTATGCTACAAGACACATAATATTTAAAAAGATTGTAAAAGACTAAATGAAATGTAGCATAAAAATAACTTTTAAAATATCATACAGTTAAATTTAGAAACTATAAACAAGAGTAGCAGTTACACAATCCCTGTTATCTATCATGTTCATGAGGCTTTCAAGTATATGTAACAATATTTACCAAAGATCTACTCTCAAGCTACACCAAGGATTTGAATCCTGGAGAATGTCTAGTGTTTCCTCTTATCAAGAGATAGTTTTATTGGCAACCTTTGAGTTTTTCTTCACACCAATGGCAATATAGGCTGGATATTCAACAGGTACTACGTGATAAGGATCCCTATGATTCTGTTTTCTATCCAGGATGGCAGACTTAAGTCTTTTGTCCTAGCATGATTATTAATCACCCTTGCATAGATGAAAATGGTCACCCTACCCAAGTCATGCCAATTAGCTCATAATGAGATATTTATCCCCTTGGTTTGGGAAGTTCATGGGCCTGAGACTTCCAGCCAACTGTTTATGCACAACACCATGAAAATATTATCATTTTTCCATATGTGTCACAGAACTAATTTGATTAAGGAACCACCTAGACAAGGCAAAGGTAGGCAATGAAAAATATTTCCCAACTTAAAATTTGTACAAGAGAACTATATTGGATTTATTAATTACCTGGAGAGACTTCAGGAATCTAAGAATCTAGATCAGCACACACTTTATGTGTTTGTGTAAATATCACACTGAATCCTGTTAATATGTACAATTATTACATGTAAATTTTTTTCATATAGAAAAAACAAAGTTTATTGGAAGAAATTATAATCATCTATTCAATAATATTTTTTTCTTTTTTTTTTTCTTTTTTTTTTTTTTTTTAAAGAGAGAGGGACAGTGAGAGAGACAGAGAAAGAGAGAAACAACTTTATTTAGTTTTTCACATGGCCTTAGTTGCTCCAACACTCAGTTGTGTACGTGGTGCTGGGGTTTGAACCCGGGTCCTCGTGCTTGCCAGGCAAGCACCGAAACCGCTGAGCCACCGCTCCAGCCCCTCAATAATATTTTTTTCAATAAGGAGGCTAGCACTAAACCCAGACTTGGGTGAAAGGTACTCAAACTCATGTATTAGACCCACCAAAGGCATAGTGACACATAATCTAGGGGAATCATGGACATGAGGGCTGGGGAGGGGAGAAGGGAGAAGCACGAAGGGTGATGAGAAAGGGAGGGAGGATAGAAAGGAATCTAGGGAGGCAGTCAACAATGTAGCACACTCTTTACCGGCCCCTGAGAAGTCAAATAATACCTACGAAATAATTTAATTCTGGAAAGCTTACAATCATATATATGTACATATATATATTTATATGGATATTTATATCTCTTATGAGAGCATAATATAGAAGAATTGAGAGGCTGGGGTATGGACAATGTAGGGGTAACTATGGTTTAGGATCAAATGCACATCATATTGTTACTTTATATGCATTTATTGTATTGTACAACATCTCAACTCATTAACAAAATTTTTTAAAAAATACTTCAAGAACTGATTTTAGGTTTGAATCTTTAATATTGATTTTCCCTTAGCAATTTGCTTGTCTTTCTGATTTTAAGCTTCCTTATCAAGTAAATGGCAATAATTTTACTTATATCACATAACATTGTTATGGAAATTTAAAACATGCATCAAGAATCTAATATTGGGCCTAGGGATATACCCCAGTGGTAGCACACTTGCATAGCATGCATGAGGCCCTGAGTTCAATCTGTAGCACTGAAAAAAAAGGATCTAATATTAAACACTCAAATTGATGTTAATAACTATTATCTCTACCAAATATTTAAGAAAGGGATAATATCAATGCTAAGTTATTCCAAATAATAGAAGAAGAATTCCTCTAAATACATTCTATAGCACCAGAATCACCCCAATACCTAAATCAGCTAAGGACACAACTGCAATGATAACAACAAAAAATTGCAAATCAACATCCTCGATGTACAGAGATGCAAAAATTCTCCACAATATACTAGCAAAGTGAATCCAACAATCCAGTGGGATTCATTCTAAGGATGCAAGGATGACTCAATACGTGCAACTCAACAAATGTGAGACACCATTTCAACAGAATGAAGGACGAAAACCGCATGGTCATCTCAACAGAAGCAGAAAATGTATTTGAAGAAATTCAACATCCTCTTATAATAAAAACTCTGAAAAGATTTAGGTACAGCAGGTATATATACATAATAAAGTCCACCAATTATAAGCTAAGAATTAACATTAATTACAATGAAAGGGGGAAAAGAGCAACTTTTCTACGATGTGGAATAAGACAAGGATGTCCAGTCCCATCTGTTTTATACAACATAATTCTGGAAATCCCAGCTGGAGTAATCAGACAAGAGAAATAAATAAAGGGTATCCAAATTGGAAAAGGACTCAAATTGTCACTGTTTGAAGATGACATGATCTTGTAAATTGAAAACCCCAAAACTATTGGAAATAATGAATCAATTTAGCAAACTTACAGGACACAAAACTGGCATACAAAAAGCAGTAGAATTGCTGTGTGTCAATAGAGAATTATCTGAACTAGAAATCAAGAAAGCAATCCCACTTACAATGGCTTAAAAATAAGAATAAATATAACTGAAGAGGTGAATGATCTGTAGAATGAATATTCTATAATATTGATAAAAAGAAACTAAAGAAGATTAAAAATGTGCAAAGACCTATATGTTCATGGATAAGAAAAACATAAGTTGTTTAAATGTCCATAATACATAGAGCAATATTCAGGTTCAATGCAATCCCTGTCAAAATACCAATGACATTCTTCATATAGCTAAAGAAATTGCTTCTAAAATGGACATGGAATCATAGAACTCTAGAGTAACAAAAGCAATCTTTAGCAAAAACAACAAAGCGGGAAACATTATACTACCTGACTTCAAAAAGTACTACAGATCCACAGTAGTAAAAAAGAGCATTGTATCAGTTTATAAACAGTCACAGAATAAAGAGCCTAGTAGTAAACCCATGCATCTGCAGCTAATGGTACATTTTCAAATAAGGTGGTAAGAACACAAATTGGAGAAAGGGCAGTCTTTTCAAAAATTGGTGCTGGTAAAATTTGATGTCCACATAAGAAGGAATGAAACTAGACCCTATCTTATACTAGTTACAAAAAAGCAATGCAAAATGTATTACAGATTTAAATTAAGACCTTAAACTATGAAACAACTAGAAGAAAAAATAGCAGAAATGCTTCACATAATTGGAATGGGCAAGGGCTTTTCGGACAAGACCCCAAAACACAGGACACAAAAACAAAAATAGACAAATAGGATTATATCAAACTGAAATGCTTCTGAACAGCAAAAGAAACAATAAACAAAGTACAGAGACAATCTACAGAATGGGAGACAATTTTTGCAAATTATACAGCTAACAAGGAGTTGATATGCAGAACATATAAGGAACTCCAACAACTGAATTGCAAAACAACCTAATAATCTAAGTTTTAAAATGGACAATAGCTCTAAATAGACATTTCTCAAAAGAAGACATATATAAATGATCAACAACTATGTGAGAAAATGTTCAAAATCTTTAATAATCAGGGAAATACAAACCAAAACCAAGATGAGATATTGCCTCACCCCGGGAAGAGTGATTATTATCAAAAAGACTGAAGGTAATAAGCACCAGTGTGGATATGGAGAAAAAGGATCCTTTACACACTATTGGCTGCAATAAAAATTAATACAGCCACTATGGAAAACAGTATGGTGGTTACTCAAAAACATAAAAAATTAGATCTACCATATGAGCCAACAATACTGCTATATATTTAAAAAAAATGAAATCAGTATGTTGAAGAGAAATTTTCAAGTCTCTGCATTCTACGTTCATTGTGGCATTCATAATAACCAATAAATAGAAGTAGCCTAAGTGTACTCACCTGATGAGTGGATAAAGAAAGTGTGGTATGTGTACGCAATGGAATGCTATTCAGCCATAAAAAGAATACAATTTTGTTATTTGTGTCAACATAGATGGAACTAGAGATTATTACATTAAGTGAAATAAGCCAGGCAGAGGAAGACAAGTACTTCATGATTTTATTCATATTTCCAATCTAAAAGAGTTGAAAACAGGATGGCAGTTACCAGAGGTCAGGAGGAGTATGGTGTGGAAGCACTGGGGGAAGGTTGATCAGTGAGTACTAAGTTAGAGTTAAAGAGTAGCAACTAGTTCTGGTATGCTGCTGCACAGTAGGATGACTATAAATAATGGTAATGTACCATGCGTAACAAAAAGCTAGAACAAAACATTTGGGTAGTTTTAGTTATAAAGCAATGAGAAATGTTTGAAGAGATAACTGTGTTTAACATTATTTAAATTTTAAACAATGTACACATGCAAGGGAAATTATAGAACACCTAATCATTATGTAAACATTTTATGTTTTCAGTTATCAGTTAAAAAATAAATTTATAAGAAGTAAGTATTATTAAGTGTTACCTGGGTATATTATTCTTCTGGAACTCACTACCATACACATGATTGTTCTTAGTCATTTTTCCCTGTAGATTGTAATAATTTTGAGGGTGAGGACTAAGATCTCTTTAGCTTAGTAACTAAGAGATAACATTGGTGAATTTGGTCCATGGAAGCACTTAATAAAAGTTTTGAAACAAAGAATATATAAAATCTAGTATTCAGAAACTATACACATTTTATATTATTTTGTTAAAAACTTGTATGGTTGTTCAAAAATAAAAAAAAAACTTAGGAACTCTAATTTTACCTTCATTCATATGAATTTTTTCCAGAAACTTTTTGAAAACATATGAAAATTATATGACTCTCAGAAAAATTCTAAAGTAATAAAAATTGAGAAATAAAAGTCATTTTTATAATATTTTTGAATGGTGCATATGAAATGAGTAAATAAAGAAAGTTGGGACATTTTATGAAATGAAAATCAAGTTTAAATAAGTTATTTAATGAGCATTTTTGAAGGAACACATTATGAATCTTGCTAATACATTTGGAATCATAGGGTACTTCTGAAATGTTTAAATTCATGTTTCTGCATTTTTGTATTGTTATTACTTTATTATATTTGAACTTTAAAATAATTATAACTTTTTTCTGAATATAGAACATATTACAATAGAAAACTGGTAACCCAAGAATTATGCTGCAGTGTTTGTGTAATAAACGGATATTTAAGAAACATCATGGAGAAATCAATAGTTAGAACCTCAGTAAAAGGCCCTTCAGTTCCTGAATTGCACTTGACCGGCTGCATTCTCTGAATTTTCATTATAATAAGATATTCATCCATGTATAAGCCTTTATTTAAAACCATCCCATCTGTTGTTCAGATCAGCTGGGTAGCAAACATATTAAGAGGATGCTTTTCAGTTCCGCCACGTGCATCTGCAAATGTGAAGATCTATGAGTTCTCAATTCTCATTTGGTCCACTTAAACATGAACAACTATTTTGCAGGTAAGAAAGCAATGCACTACCTGAGAACTACATTTCCTTATCATAGTGATGAATGTTTAAATAACATAGTGGTTTGCACCTTGATTCTTACTTCCTGCTATTTCAGCACAGACCTCTACACCCCTCTATTTACTAATCATGATATTACTTTATTCAGAAAGTTTCCATGGCTCTTTATTGACTATTGGATGAAATCTTGACATTTTGGTACTGTTTACAAAATACATCTTAATGAAATTTCAACATACATGTCCAACACACCTCACAAATGCTCCATGCTTTAGACTGCACCCCAGATTGAAATTTACTGCTCTTGGCTCTTTAGGGGCCCTTTAGTAATACCTTTCTTCTACCTAGACTTCCCTTCTCTCCGTAACTTTACATGTGCCAACTCCAGATACCATTCCATACACAGGTAAAATGCTACCTTGTTCATGAAGGATATTTTATATTTTCCATGAGAAAGGATTTTTTTCTATTTCCAGCATTTCCATAGAATTAAATATTTCGTAGCACTTAGCTCTTTTAACTTTGTTATAATATTTTATGTCGTTTACTAGACACTAGCTCCTCATGTACAAGATCTAAGTCTGATTTTGGTAACAATCATAGAACTAGAAATAATATTGCTTAGGATATCGTACTTTTAGACTTATGAAATTCCCACTGAAAGTACCAAGAATTCTCACATATACTTCATTTAGATTTCCTAAAGGTTAACGTTTTACATGAAAAGTACAATTTTTATGGGAGGAACCGGGGATTGATCCCAGGGATGCTCTACCACTGAACCTCATCCATAATCCCTTTTATTTTTCTTTTTTGAGACAGGTTCTTGCTAAGTTGCTGAGGGTGGCCTCAAACTCGTGCTCCTTCTGCTTCAGTCTCCTGAGTCTCTGTGATTATAGTGGTGATTCAGCACACCTAAGTAAAACATATAGTTTTTAAGACCAGAAAATCAACCTTCATTTTGAACTGTTACTTCATCTACTTATTACCTTTTTCAAAATTTGTTAATTTCCCCATTAAAGTTTTTGAAACTTTCAATCTAGGAAAAGATAGTGCGATGTTTGTCATGTCACCTTAAGTCTTTTTTAATGTAGGATAGATCTTCAGCTTTCTCTTATTTTTTAATGACTTTCTCAATTTTGAAGAATATTAGTGAATTATTTCATGGAATATTGCACAATTTGAGTTTGTTCATATTTGTTCTTGATTGAATTTAGATTATGCACTTGCAGAAAGACTACCAAGGGTTATTTAGAGCCCTCTCAGGATATCAGTCAGGAGGCATATGATATTGATTTCTCACCGCTAGAGGTGGTCACTTCTATTGCTTGGTTCAGATAGCTTTGTCAATTTCTCCATTATATGATAACTATGTTTTTCTGTGTAATAACTAAGTACATTGTAAGGAGATACCATTAATAAATGAAAACATCCTATTTCTCATCACTTTCCCACAACAGTTTGAGCATGCATTCACGACTTTTCCTGAGACTCTTATTACAGTGATATTTACCAATGGATGATTTTTCTCTATTTTCAACACTTGAATTTTACCATAGGGAATAGCTTTTCACTCTCTCTCTCTCTCTCTCTCACTGGTTTTTATTCAATTAATTACTTCTATTGTCATTGGCTCATGAATATATATTCAATTAATATTTTAAAATATCATTAACTAAATCTTGGAGCATGAATATTTTTAGGGTATATATAGTTAAGATGCAGCAGAGTATTATTCTTAATTTTCCATGTTTCAAGTCGTTGATCTTCACAATGACTCTATGAGATCCATATTAGCATATTCATTTTAAAGATGAGGAAATTGAGACAGTGGACTTAGGTGACCTGCCCTAGTCCACTTTACCAGCTAGTGACAGAGTTCAGATTAGAACTGCAGCAATCCGGCTCCTGAGTCCATGCTTTAATGAAAGTAATATATATTATGTAATAAGACTTGGTGAAAGTCAGGTATAGTTTTTCTCTCTTTTGTTAGTCACATTTTGTTTTAGTAACCTTTTTGTTGCTGTGACCAAAAAGACCTGACAAGAATAGTTAGAGAAAGATAGGTTTATTTGGTGGCTTACAGTTTTAGAGGTCTCAGTCCACAGAAGGCCAGCTCTATTCCTGGAGACCCGAGGTGAGGCTGAACATCATGGCAGAAGAGTGTGAGAGAGTAAAATGGCTCAGGGCATTGCATTAAGAAATAGAGTGAGAGAGACTACTCTCACCAGACACAAAATTTATACCCCAAAGGCACACCCTCAGGAGCCCACTTCCTCTAACCACACCCTATCTGCCTTCATTCACCATCCAGTTAATCCCTAGCAGGAGAGTAATCCACTGATTGGGTTAAGGCTCTCATAACCCACTCATTTTACCTCTCAGCCTTCTTGCATTGTCTCAAACATGAGCTTTTGGGGGACACCTCACATCCAAAATATAACACATGTCAACAACCAAGATTAATAGGTGCACAAGACAATCATGGGACCAAAAAATTGCCAAAGGAATGTGGAATTAGGCAAAATCTGATTACAAAAGTAAAGAATTTGACAGGATGGAGGAGAATGGCCTAATTAGATCATTTTCTCCATGAACAGTTCTCTAAACTCTCCCACCAGGGATCAGTGGGTGATTGAGTTATGGAAGATATATGAGTGGATGGTTTCATGGTTTCATCATAACCAAATACAGCTATTGATAGCATCTTTTTGCAATGTCATCTTAAAAATATTCATTGTAGTTGACTGGGAGTATATACCATGGGCATAAGACTGGAGAATGGCTACCCATGTGGCAGTTAATCAGTCAAATCTAGAGGGCAGAATCACAGTTAGGAAATGAAGCAGCAACCACCTCTAAGGAGGAATTCAGTGCTATGTAATTAAGTGATATTTATGATGAAGAGAACCAACATTATTAAGCTTAATGAGGCCTAGATGAAGTGACTGGTCTGGAATCCCAGATAATCAGGCAGGCAACAGAGTAGAAAATTGAAGCAAGAATTTAGTTTTGCAACTAGACCTAAACGGGAATGGAGAAAGAAATGTGGTAACTTGAAAACCACACAAACTTCAAGGCACCTGGCTGGTGTAGCAGCAGTTTCCTCGCTGTCAGGCTTAGACCTAGCATGATTAGACTTTCCACTGAACTTCTTTTGGTGGGCCCAAGATTGCTGACATTCTTACAAGATCTGCCAGGAATTTGTTCAAGAACTGAAAATTCTAGTGCCTACATATGTTCATATCTTCATACCTTCTTGCATTCGCTCCTTATCAAGTGCCTTCAGTGTGTCACACCTACATGCAGGGGACAGACTCTGATCAGTACATGTAACTATACCTCAAATAGCTTGTGTTCTAGGGATGTTTTCTAATAAGGATTACTCATAAAAAGAAATAGCAGCTCATATTTGTAGTGGAGGTGGACTGTGGTGATGGTGTTTAGAGGATTAAGGGAAGCTTTTCATGGTGGAAATTATCCAGCTGTGAGGATAATGGAGGCAGAGAGAATGTGACAAGGGCCAGAGGAACAAATGCCTCTTATAAATGCAAACACATTTAAAACAATACAAAGTGGCCCAGCAAGCAAGATGACTGTCCCAGTAAAAGAACATTGTCAAACCCACACCCACTCCCATCTCTGATTAGCATGTTCATTTATTGAGCACAGAGGCAGGTCAGGTTGTGCCACAGATATTTATAGACTCTTAAACAGCTGTAAAAGCATGATATTGAATGACAGTTGGGTAACCCCTCTCCTAATAATAGGGATCAGAACTGTGGAAGATCCAGGCAGTCATAGAGTTCAGTTTCTGATAAGTTCTAATTCTAGAAAGGTATAATAATGATTTTTGCATTTGCACAATACTTAAAAAGCACTTTCATAACCATTATCATGTTTGAGTCTCACAACTATTTTTTGATATAAGCAGGAAGAAAATTATTGAAATCCTCATTCCTTATTTTCTAGAAGAAACTAAACAAGCTAGAGGATTTAAGATAATGAGTGGAGAAGACAAAGCTAAAAGTATATAATATTCAAATTTTGAATTTAGGTTTCTAATTTCTAATCCAGTATTCTATCCATAATACTAACTTCCAATTGTCATTTAATCAAGGACTACTTGTAATTTGAAATAGAGAGTTTTCTTTGTGACTCCCCTGTCATTTTTTCTATAGAGGCTAGGAGGAGAAGGAGAAATAATATTAAAGAGATTGTGACCCTCCCAAACTGAACATCTGTCTTGTTCTTTCCTTAGGTGTGTGCAGAAATGGCATATTCTTTTGCTTACTTCAGACTTTCTAATCAAGAACCTTTAGGAACGCATTTTAACAAGCTCATACAAGTTTCGATGCATACTGAGATGTAACAGCTGCCTCTATGGTTTTTATAGGTTCCATCATCGAAATCCTCTCCCCCATCATAATGGGTAAAGCAGAAGAAAAGGAGAGGAGGAAGCTCCAACTTGCTTCCTTTCATGGAGAAGGAATATCAATGACTAGTATTGGAGATGCTTTAGCATCCAAAAAATCCATCGACTCTTTAAAAGACACAGATTAAAATAAGAAGCTTGCTATAAATGCTTCTTGGGCTTCCAATGAAATTCCCTCTCATTTAACCCCACTTCATAAAAATTCTTTATCTGACACTGCATGGGCAGTGATAGAGCCCAAGGATTTATGGATAAAGGATGGGTCACTCTCTCCTTTTCCACAGAAAAATAAAAGACTGATAATTTTCCAGGGGAGTTGGAATCAGCACATTACAGTGACACAGCAAAATCTATGTTCATAGCTGCTCAATTTTACAATGATAAATTATGGAACCAACCCAGATGCCCCTCATCTGTGGAGGCTGGAGCTGGAACCAGGCCTGTGTGAAAGGTGGTCAACTCTCATGTATTGGACTCAGCAAAGGCATAATAACACAGAAACCAGGGCATTTTTAGAGATGAATTGGGATGGAAGGGGTTGGGGGAGAGCGGGAGAATAGGGTGGGATCTAGGGGTAAATCTAATTTAAGAATATATACATATCATGTTGTTTTGTTGGATGAATTTTTGATTGCATAATATCTAAATTTCTTAATAAAAAGAGATTAAAAAAAGAAAAGTGACAGGTGATACAAAATTCTCTGAGAAAAATCTCGAAAGATAATATCCACTTAATTTGCCACAACCTTACCCAGAACTGGGTATACAACTGATCTCATATTATAGTTGTGCTTACTAGCGTAAGACTCTGGGTGGAAAAGGGGATTAAGGGACTCATGATATTGAGGTGATCTAAATGTGTTGGTACTTTACCTACACTTCCACTTCTAAACATATGGGATATTCACACTTTACCCCTACCCTCCGTCAAATATTTTGCCTTTCAATGCTGGTTATGTTCAAGAAGATTGTTCATGACAGCCTTGGCCTTTTCCCAAATCACCCCTAGTATTGACTTCCTCTTAGAGGGCACATCTATTTTATTTTGTGGACTCCATAGGCTGAGTTGGCTTAGAAAATTCAGTCCGGTGAGAGATATGATTACAAAGCCTCAGGACAGACTGTGGGCCATTTTATCAGAATCCAGATTATCAGTGAACTAAATAGCCTGTAAGGATGCAAATTGAGGCAAATAAAATCACATTGTATCATATCAGAAGTCTAACAACACTTAATCACAATTAATCACTAATCAAAAATGGCAGATTGTAGCCCCAGAAGTAGCAGATACTTCTAATTATTTCTAGATGATTTACCACACACGCAGATTTGACCATATGTGCCCAAAAAAATTGCAGTCACTGGCCGACGGTAGTGAAGCCAGTTGACGAGTTAGTCAAACTTCAAAAGCAAAAATCAAAACTGTTCCAAAAAATGTTGAAATGATTGTAAAGGCTGTTGAACAAGACAGATATTTATGTTTATCAAATGAATATTTGTCTAAGAAACATGATAAGATTCTTGTCTACATCATAATTTTGAAAAGGAGATTAAAGACGAATCTCCCATTTCCTAATGTTTGAATTTATAAATCTAGAACCACAGTTAGATAAATATATTTGCAGTTTATCTCAGTATGTTTTCCAGTGAACAAAATTAATAAGAAGTCAGAGGAAAATATTCAGGATAAAAAACATTGACACTGAGGACTAATATTAATATTAATAGACATTCTGTATACATTATTTATGATAATGTCAACTTCTCTATAAGCACATATTAAGCAATAATCCAGTTGTAGGCTGGTAAGAACTTTAGAATTACAAAACTCATATCTTTCACTTTAAAGTTTTTGCACCAAATCCCAAGAATGGGGAATATAAGACAATGGAAGGAATTAATAATTATTAAGCATTTATGGTAAAAAATGCACATTTTTATTTATATCTTTCATAAACCACACATATTAATCATATGAATCTTGAAAGGCAGGTGTCCCTGATCTCAGGTCGTACATGAGGAAAACTAAGGCTTCAGGGAAGAAATTCTAGAGCTTGTCATAATGCACCATGCTGCCTTTCTGGAAAAGGATGGTAGCCAGCTGATATGGCAAACAAACACTGCTCTGAGACAGGATACCTGTTTTCAGAGCTTATCCTTTACCCAGGAATCAATTCCTAACAATTCTGTAGATACAATTTCTAGAATCTCAAAAATAATATTTGGGAAACATTAAAAAATGAAAACATTTGGCAAGCATTGGTTTAAAGGTGAGGGAAGTTCTATTTACTACAGAATATGGATCTGTATATGTTTAGGAAAAAATCTAATAGAATGAATTGATTAATAAAGTTGACTCACATTAATTGAAGACAAACTACATGCCTAGCTCTATACTAGATCACTTATGTTTACTAATATCTGATGGTATTTTTGGTCTATCTTACCAATTAAAGTTAACACAATACAGAATGGCCAAACAGCTTTCACAGGGTTACATAAGGCAAGAAGTGGCAAAGCTAGATTTTAAGACTAGCCTATGACCCCCCAAACCCCTGCTTTTATTTCTCTACAACTCAGCTCTTTTGACATTCCCTGATTCTCTCCTGAATTCCTGGAGCCCAGAGCCTACTATTTTAAGTTCATTTTAATCTTGGACTCATTGCAAACCTTGTATTTCTCACATCTATGGTCTTCATGAAGACAGGGAAATTCTTTACATCTCGCCAATACTCCGAGGGGTACCTCACATGCTAATGACTCAGCAAATGTTAACAGTAGTGCCTAGTAAGGAGCTCAGCTTTGGGGAGAGGACCCCCAGCACCCACATCCCACCTCAGAATTTTTATTGAGTCAGTTTTTGTCCATGCTGGAAATCCCTTAGACATTCAAGATGTGGACATTCCTAAAAGGAACCATTTACTGCCTGCATAATCTTGGCCACTTTATTTAATTACTCTTCATCTCAGTTTGCTAATAAGCAAAACGAACATAAGGCCACATATTTCAAAGAGCTGTATGAAAACTGAAAGAAAGAATTATATGTTGATGGCTTGGCATGTAGTAAGTGATCACTGAATAATGATCAGTAAGGTCCTCCTTGGTTCCAGGCTTTGCTAGTAATTTTTGGATTGACATTCCCTGGATTCCCTCTGCTCCTCCTTGACCTCTTTAGCATGGTCCAGTTCACCTCTTTGGAGATAGCCATCCCCATTACTCTTTTTCACCTTCCTGATCTTTCTTCTCACATCTTCTTTTGTTCACCCTGTGAAATATGTATGGACTTCTGTAACACTTCTACAATATAGTGTGATAATTGTTTTCTTGTTACTACCACTGGTTAAGAATCTGCTTATATCTGTAGTAGGGGGAAATTACAGTGAAGAAAAGTGATTGGGGAGTGAGTAAAGGGGTGAGATCCTAGATAAGGATTGGATTCAAGTTACATTGTCATTGCGTGTGCACGTATGAATGTGTAATGACAAATCCCTTCAACATGAAAGACTATGTTAAGCTAATAAAAAATTTAAAAAAATATTTCTTTAGTACCCTTGAAACTCCAAAAACTTACTCTTACTCCACAAAGTAACCACTATGAAGATTTTATGCTTATCATTATCTTGCTTTTTAAAAACAAGCTTTGCATGTGCTTGAACCATACATAAGTAGAATTATGCTAATATATTCTTTTATGCCTTGCTTCCCCCTACTCCTTTTTTCCCCACAAATTTTATGTTTGTGAGACTTGATCAAGTTGATACTTGTAATTAATCTCCTTTATTCAGTTTTACTACTCCTTGCTATTCTGTTGAATAAATACTTTAAAATTAAAAAAAGAATCTGCATGATACTATATAAAGGTGTGCTTATTCAGTACAATAGGTGTCAAATTTTTACCAAATCCCTAGATATGATATACATGCTCTTCCTTTCTTGATAATTCCAATCCTAGTCTTGTCCTATGAAAACAGTGTTTTCCAAAAGTCACAAACTATTTCTCAGTACCCTTCAAAGATTTTCATTTTTCTATTACATGATGATTAATCTCCAACTAGATATAAGGCCTCTATAATACAGCTCTGCTGTATCGATGAAATCATATATTAAACTGCTCACAAATTATGGATCCTTAGCAAACCGCTAGGACTGTTTCTATACTACTCATAATGATACAATGTTTAGTTCTACCTTTAAACACTTTTCCAAACCAGATCTGTCACAAAGTTACCCAAAATAGAAAATGTGATGACTTCTTATTGTCCTCCTTAAGCTGAAAAAGGATACCCTATTTTAATTTCATGATGTTTTACTGGATTCTTTAATTCTTAATCTAATGCTCTAGAACCTGATGAATCAGAGAGCCTATGGCCTAGATTATAAACTTGATTTGTTCCCTTGCTAGCTACATGAACTTGGACGAGTTATTTTACATTGGTGAGCCTCATTTAACCTATGAGCAAAGAGGCAAAAATAATACTCTCCATCTCATTAGAGAATTATGGAGATTAATTGAGATAGTAGTGCATGATAAGTGCTCAAAAATGCTAGCCATGATGATGGTGGTAACTATAGTGGAGAATTTACATCCTTGACACAGATTTGGGATTCCATTTGAAAATACTGCATTAGGAAATAAAAATATAAACATAAACTTAATTGTATATCCTTTATCAAAATATGAACTGATTGATATTAACCTGAATTCATCACATAACAATAAGTTTTTAAATGGAAATATATTGCCAGAGATTCTGACATTTTGGTATAGCCAAAGATAGTGACTATTACTGATAATACGTATTTTTTATACAGTCACACATCAAAGCTAGTTGAAAGTAGGAAAAATGGGGGCATATAAGAATCGGCAAAGGAAGGAGAATTTTGGCTACTGCTGCTAATATCAAATTTTTTATTTAACTCAAGAAATCTAACCCTAAATATCAAAAATGTACGAATCATAAACATAAGACCTTCTGTCTTGTCTATTTTTAGGTATAGAGAATATACACTTCAAGTATTATTTCTACTTTGACATGAACATGTTCACAAAGTAGTGAACACCATAACTTTGACATTCAGAAGCAGCTATTTCGATGAGAAAAGCCCATTTGCATATCTGTGCTTCTCATTTCCTGAGAGTAAGGAGCTAAAGCCTCAACTATTTCTAAGAGTGTACACTTAGGTTACTGTTCAGCTTCCAAATGTTTCACAAAGCCCTGAGAATTTCTTCATATACAAGTGGCTTTTACCATGTCAGTGTGAGCACAGCATAGCAAGTTGGGCAGCCTGCTCCTGAGACTTGAACACTGGAGGAAAACATTAAAGAATAGGATTGAAACCTAAGAAACAGAGAACAGGTAGAACTAAAAAAATCCTTAATTCAATGAAGACACAGACACAGGTTTTCAGCAATGTTCCTATCAATCCCAGATGTTTAGACTCAATTGGAATATTTCTCAAGTTTGGGTTGGGTTGTAAATCTTCATAAAAGCAAGATGAAACAATAAAAACCTCTTAGATGATTAATACAGATAATAATGAGGTGTAAAATCTAAAGAGTGATTCCCTAAAAATGGAAAGGGGGCAAGTAACTCTTTCATCCTAATATGCAGAAATGGGGGAGAATATCCTTTTAATAAATGTTTTAGTATCATCAAACTTGTGTGGCAATAAGACATTGAGTGAAGTTTATCTAACTGCACATCTTTGGTGTTCAATGTTATCTAGCATGGAGCTGGGGAAAAGGATCTTACACAAAGGAACGCCAAAGAATGTCTAACAACACACAGGTCAGTGCTTCAGAACCTGCATTTAAGTGATTCTTTGACAATCTTCTGCTTTCAAGCCAATTTGTGTTAGCATTCCAATTGAAAGCAATTACTCAGTGTTTATGATTCATACTCACACTACCAGGCATAGCAGAAAAACAGTCCTGTGTTTTGTACCTGAATGAAAGGGAACCAGTACTCATGAACAGGCACTTCAATACGCTTAAATCTGAGATTCTTCAAGAGGATCCTTCTGGGCATATTCTTAGAAGTCTCTCAATTTTCTTTAGAACTTAGAAATCATTGGGTATTAAACATTTTATATATGTGTGGGGGTCTGTATGTGTATAGATATTGGTTTATATGTTTGTTTAAAGATTGAGAGAAAGTGAGAGAGAGGAGAGAGACAGAGAGAAATAATTTTTCATTTAGATTTTCATGTGGCTCACATTGGTCTGACACTTCGTTGTATACATGGTGGTGCTGGGGTTTGAACCTGTATCCTCGCACATGCCAGGCAAGCTCTGTAACTGCTGAGCCACTGCTCCAGCCCCTGTTCATATGTTTTAACTATGATCATCTTTGTCTTTATTACCACCTTTTAATTTCTATATAATACCTTACTAAAGTTTGGCTTCTGATTCTACAGGTATAAGTTGGCTGTTGTGTTCTTCAAATCAGAGCTCTCTGTTCTCTACATAGGTGCTCTCAAAGTTCTGCTTATTTTTAGGCTTTCACTAATTGGCCACTCAGGTCTGAACAACACTTCAATAGGTCTTGATTTCCTCATTTCTAGAACAGAGATAAATAATCCCCAC
>PVKS010033327.1:0-21803 GCA_004027875.1 Aplodontia rufa
ATGTAATGCTTTACAATCTAATACTTTTTTAGAGTTACAGTGGGAAGGGGAAGGGAGGGATAAGGGAGGGTAATTGGGGGGGGCACTCCTGGGGATAAATGCAATATCCAGAATATATACACATTTTATATTATTTTGTTAAAATCTTGTAAGATTGCTCAAAAATTAAAAAAAAATAAAGGGAAAAAAAAACAAAGAAGTACAATCAGGCCTGGAGCCATGGCTCGGTGGTTACGGTGCTTGTCCAGCATGTGTGAGTACACGGGTTCAAACCCCAGCACCCACGTACACAACTAAGTGTCAGAGCAACAAAAGCCATGTGAAAAACTCAATAAAAATTGATTCTCTCTTTCTCTCTCTCTCTCACTGTCCTCTCTTAAAAAAAAAAAAAAAGTACAATCATTTGCTCAAAATCAAATAATCAAGTGGCAAAGTAGTCCGGTTCTGTAGTCTACCTTCTTAATCACCCCTTTGCATATCTACTGCTAAGTCAGATCCCACTCTAGAACTTCATGGTTTAAAACAATGCCTACTGTGGGTTGTGCAGCACTGAGGGTCAGATACCTCATCAGGGCTCATCTGAGAAGATCTGCTTCCACGGCATCAACTGAGGTCCCTCGTGATGGCAGCCAGGACTAGGATTCCCCGGATGGCTTTACACATACATTTGAACCACAGCAAGGACATCGAGAAGGTTCCATGGAGCTCTTTTGCCAAAAGATCAACTTGAACTTCTTCGTATGACAACTGGACTCTAAAAACAGTCAGCAAAGGTCAACGGTGTGTATCTGTTGAGACCCAGTCTCAGAAGCAATATGGCATCTTATCTTCCAAATAGTATTGGTCACAACAAGACACGGGGCTGTACCAAATTCAAGGGAAGGCAGTTAAACTCCACCTCTTTACTGGAGAGTGCCAAGGTTATAGGCAAAAGAGCATGTGAGATGGGCAATATCCTTGTGGCCATCTGCGGAAACACCATCTACTGACATACCTCTAGAAAATAAATTCAATACATTTCCAAATGACACCTCTCTAGATGTTTGAAACAAGCTCTCAAGTATCTGTGAGTCTTTTATTTCCCAATACTTCTTATTCCTTCAACTGTTCCTCATGAAATATGGAACCACCCTTTCCTACTTCACTGAGGAGCCCCAGAACTCAATGTCATATTCCAGGGGGCTCCTGGGCTGGTGTGCACCAGAAGGACCATCACCTCCTGTCTTCTAGGGGCAGAGATTGAATTAACAGGAGTTTCTGCCTGCAACAGAGAATCACATCTGAAACTACACCACACCCATACTTGTGTAATCGCGTTGAGGGATCCAGTTAAATTGTATTTTATGAACCTCAGTCTAGCTCTTTCAGTCCATTTTTTTGGTGCTCTGATTTAAATACCTGACACCAGGTAATTTACAAAGAATAGAAGTTTATTTGGCTCACACTTCCGGAGGCTGGGATTCCACAAGTATTCAGTGAGGTTTTTCTTGCTGCATCATAACATGGTAGAGGCGTCGCATGGTGAGAGAGAGCAAGTGTGCTAGCTCAGGTCTCTCTTCCTCTTCTGATTAAGCCACAATGCCATCCTGGGGGACCCTGCCCATGTTATCATCTAATGCTAATTCTCTGTCAAAGGCTCCACAATAAAACACCATCCACATAAGAACTTGGGTGTAAATTTTAACTTTGGGGGGACATTCTCAAGCCACAAGCACACTCTTACTCATCCTCCTCTGCATTCACAGCCCCCTCAGCTATGAGAAGTCAGACCTTGCCTCATGAGTTAGCCTCCTCCTTCTACAGCTTTCTTCTAGTACCTGTAAAATTACTAACCCAAACCCAAACAAAACTCTGGGGAACAGCACTGTAAAACCACTCTCTCCACGTTTGAATCCAATCATCCATCAATGTGCCACTTTTGCAGATGAAGAGGAAGAGTTTTTCAGCCAGTTCTAGATCCACCAACGTGTCTGCACATCCAACCTACCTTTCCACACCTTGTCTCGGGAGCATCTTAAGAACCACGCTGGTACCATGCTCATGCCCCCCAGACTCCTGCTTGCTGTATTCCCCCATGTGCCATGCCCATGATCCCAGCAGCATAGGATATGCCAGGTGGATATGAATGCTCCTCTCGAGCCCCTGTTGACTCCTGGTGATGACAACTTCCCCTTCCCACTTAACACACCATGCTGGAATCTCACCCCACCTGGCGCATCTTCTGCCATAACAGTTTACTCCCTTCCAGCCTCCCCTGTTCTCCAGCACTCTCTTTGAACTTGATCTTCTCATGAATCTGGGTCAGGAGACATAAAGACAGAGCAGCAGGGGCTACCCGAATTTTTCTGTAAGTGTGAGCTTCCATCCCCTTCTCTAATATTGTACAAGCAAGCCTAAAAGGGTACCCATCTTCCTTCTAGCAGCTTACAATAGACTTTAGGGAGGAGGTATCCATGCTAGTAATGGTAGCTTAAAACAATATACACTCAGTACAGATAGGAGGCACTGGTGAAAGTGAGACACATTACAGGGTTTATAGAACAGATTATTCACACTGGGCAAACAGCACAAGCTACATGGTGGTAGTGGCACATGGAGTGGATCCTTAATAGCTGGCGGAGGATGGGGCTTTGCTGGAGTGTATCTAGAGAAGTGACTCTCAACCACAGCTGCCTGTGGGGCTACATATTTGCAGACATTCTTGAGTACAACCAGGTGATCATGTAGCAGATTCCTTCAAAGTGCTTGGGCCACATGACTTCATGATTCCAAAGTCCAAGAAAAGAATGCAAACGCAAAGTCATTCAAAGAGTTATTAAAATGATACCGGTGTTGACTGGAACCCTGCGCAAACATTAAACCAGGTTTGTGAACGTCGACCTGATAAGCCCAGGCACCCGAGAGGCCTTTTCCTTGGTCTCTCCGATGCCTGATTAACATGCCCTAATTCTCCATTCCACAATTTATGAAAAATGCAAATCTTCCCCATTAATTTTGAATATTACCCACAGCTTCCTTTCAAGGGCTTTTCCTGGCTGTGCCAAACCTTGGGCTGCCTCAATTCTGCTTCTGTTTCCCTCAAATATTTCATGACTTTGGTAATTTATTATGCTTACAAAGATCTGCCAGGGGCCTGGAATCGTGCACCTCAGTGCCCCCTCACCCCCTTACTCGCTCAGCTCTCTGGAGAAACTGACAAATTATTCCCCATGTTTCAATCCAGAGTTTTTTATTTTTTCCTTCAAAACAGCCCATTTTCCCCTAAAAGGAATTCTTGTATCAGTTGCTAATAATATACATTTTCCCCTCTCATTATTGTATAAAGAATTTTTTTGTGACATGAGAAAATGCTGATTGTAACATGAGCTAAGTATGAAACTATACCCAATATAGTCTCAACCATAAACAAAGCTTCAAGGGAAATCTAATCAAACAGCAGCAGTGGCCAGCTCTGGTAAGAGGTCTCTGGGTGATTTTTGTTGTTCTCTACATGCATAGTTATTTTCCAAGTCTTCAGAGATAATGTAAATATTTGGGGCTATTTCTGCCTTACTATTGAGAAAAATTTAGAAATCAAAAAATAGGACGCAGCCAGTGTGGGAAAGAGAAGTGAAGGTTTCTCTCCCTCGCTAGGCATGGACGGCCTGCTTCCAATTGACGTTTGTGTCCTTCTTGGCTTGTGCTGACAGCCGGCAGCCTCAGAGCAGAGGCTTGACAGTTCAAACATTTCCAAAAGACAGACAGATCTAGCGTTTTGAATTCTCTTGAACCTGCAGCCAGGCTACCTGCAAACTCACTGGCAGGATTTCTAGGGGACCTGCTGGTGAGTGGGGCAGGACCCTGTTTCAGGAGATTGAATGGTGGGGTACACCTTCTGGTTTGGGGATGCTCAGCGCAGTTAGCAATTCACCTTCAGGGTATCGCACCTTGAAATGCAGTTTGCAATATACAAGGGAGATGAGTGGACGAGAGGAAGGGATCGAGGGGAAGAGAGGAGGGTCAGGAAAAGGGAGGAAGTGTGGAAGTAAATTGACCACATTAGATTAGGCTTTGTGCCTACATGAATATACCACAGTGAAGTCCACCTGTGTGTATACCAAAAAGCACCAATTAAAAACAATAAATAAGTAGCAGCAAGATTAATCAGAAGGGGAGCGGGGTGAAGAAGGAGGTGAGGGAAAGAGGAAGTGCTGAGGCTTGAAATGGAGCAAATTATATTCCATGCATATATGATTATGTCAAAATGAACTCCAGGATTATGCGCAACTATAATGCACTAATAAAAGCATTTTAAAAAATATGGATGGGCTCCCTTCTTTTCTCTGCCTAGAAGAACTAAGAGAGTCAACTGGGGAAAATTCGTTCATTTTACTATCTCTGTTAAATATTTAACTTCTGACTAATTCAGAATGTAATTCAGATGTAAACAACACAGGGTTGTGCGCTTCACAGGCCTGAATTCACGAGAGGGTGGAAAGGGTGCTAATTTTTCCGTGTGAAGCCATTTTCCTGAATTTTCATAGACATGCCTTGGAGTCACGCACAAACCTCAGAGCGCTTTGGGTGTCTCAGAAGCACAGGAGTTTGTAGGTGGGTAGCCCTTGAATAGGGCTCTTTCTTCTCTCGCTCCTTCTGCAACATGAAGTGCCGGAAGAAAATGTTTTTCCCTGTTAATGATGTGCAAGACGTTTCTTGTAGGTGGTGTGTGCAGACGCTATTCTTTAACTTCTTCAAATCATCACGAGACGTCGGCTCTCTGTATGCTGGGATGAATTTCTTCTTGCACTTGTGAAAATGATATTGTTCTGTCACTGACTGAATGGAATCCCCCTCATTCCCTTGCGGGCATTGTACTCACCCCATCATGCCTCTCATTTTATGCACACAAGGTTGGAGATATAGACCTACTAAGTGCTATTTCCCATTCCTCCCCATTCTGCAAGAGATTGAGGAAAGTTTCCCTAAAAAGAGTGAGCAGGGCATGGGTTTATAGCCACGAATCCCCAGGGAGGGAGAGGGAGAAAGGCCCAGCAGGATCAGAGGATTTGAGCGTTCAGAGCAGATGATGCAGAAAAGGGAAGAGGCAGGGGCAAGAGAGAGAACCTTCTATCTGTTAGATTCCACGTCAAATTAGGACCCAGAATTCATGATCTTCACCTCCTTTCTGATTCTTCCCTCATAAACACAATCTAGGTGGGGACAATGCCAGCAGCCAGGGTTTACATTAGCTTATTCATCAGCAATCCCAAAGCAATCCCACTTTTTTTATACATTCCAGTTAAAATTTAGTGTTCTTGGAGTGCAAATACGGTGTCAAATCAATTCTCCTAATCTTCCTTTCTAACCAGATTGACTCTGAGCCCTTCTCTATAGAAATTCTAGAAGATTTTAACAGAGAGGTGATAAGAACTGATTTACCCTTTAAGAATGTCACCTGGCTGCCTTGTAGAGATTGGATGTGGGGCACGAGATGGTCATGAGGAAACAAGTTAGGGGACTGTTTTGGGGATCAGAGAGTGTTCATGTTGGTTTGGATCAAGACGGTGATGACAGAGGCAGTGTTGTACTCAGGGACCAAATTCTCAGACCCCATTGTTAAGTGTTATCCTTCCTAAGTTAGCATTAAATGTGATGTTGATAAAGTCACTTATAAAACTCAATATTACATCTGTGATAGCTCCTTTTACATTTACTTACTAATAGTCAAAACCGTTTACTGAGCTCAGTATAACAAAATAAATTCACACCCTAAGCTAGGTGTTGTGATGCAGCCATGTAGGAGGTCGAGGTAGGAAGACCACGTCCAGGAGGCCAACGTCAGCCTGGTCCACTCAGCAAGATACAGAGAGTGTCTATGTGTGTGTGCAGTGGGTGGTGGGGAAGTAGAGAGAAACAAAGGAAGAAAGTCAGAGAGAAAGGGAAAGAAGGGCAAGGGAAAAGGACAAGGAAAGAAGGAAGAAAAGAAAGGGAGAGAAAGAAGGAAAAGAGAGGGAAGAAAAAGGAAGGGAAGATACACATCCTATCTAGAATGGAAAGTTCTATGACCAGTGTCATTTGAGAGGTTTGGCCCTCCAGAGGGGAAAATGACCGCTGCCTGTGATGACCTACAGGTGCTTCCCAGGAGCAGGCCCTACTGCATTGACCCGTGGAGGACCAGCAGAGTCTTGGTGAGCCAATGTGGGGAGCAGGGCTTTCGAGGCCCAGCAGTAGCATGTGGGATGGGCAGGCAGGGAGAAGGACAGGGACAGGAAGTATATCCTGTGCTCCGAAGTTGTGCACACTGGTTTGGGCTGGAGTGGGGAGATTCACACAAAGCAGTAGCTCCCGGAAGGGAACTCTTGAAGGTAGACTAACATTAGTGTAAAGAAAGATGTTAAGTGTCAATTAAAGGGTTTATTCTATAGGCTGAGGGAAATATTGAAGGTTTTTGAGCAAGGGAGGGTTAGAATTTAAGAGAGATTACGATTGTATGCAGGTGGATTGAAGAGGCCAAAACTGGGACTTGGAGATTGGTCACCTATCAGGCATTAGACAGGAAGAGAGACTGGATTCTAGAAATGTCATAGATACAGAGACTATTGTGAATTGTGCTGCTATGAACATTGAAGATATATATGCATATATCTTATATAGAATATATTGAAATTGTATAAACAATATATAGAGGACATATATATATAGGTTATATATAGTATACTGATTTTAGTTCTTTTGGATAAATACCAAGGAGTGGGATAGGAGGGTCATATGATGGTTCCATCCCTAGTTTTTTAAGGGAACTATGAGTAGCTATTTCTATACAAATCATACTGTATTTATGTACATTCAGATAAGTGAACAGACCCTCATCTGGTAAATAATCCATTCATTAACCACAGCTAGATGGAAATTCAGACTGCAAAGCTGGGCTGGCTTTGTGGCACATGATGTCCGGTTGCACAAAGTTCAAGCTGCGCTTATGTCCCATGATCATGTTTTGAAATTTTTAATACTTTTTACCAGGGACTCTTGCATTTTTATTTTGTATTAGACCCTGCAAATTATGGATCTGGTCCCCAGAGCTTAACACATGTCCAAGTAACAACAGAAAAGGTCAGCAGGGTTTCTCCTGGAAATAATGCTTGAAGTGGCTCTGTAGGTCGGCGCAAGCTGGGACAGAAGGATGTGGCCCCATGGGCTTTCCAGGGTCCTGATGGAGGTCAGCCTGGGGAGGGGTGGGGGCTCGCAGACGGTGGCACTGGCAGCTCTACCTTTGAGGCCTGCGTCGGGGCAACAGCTGCTCGCCCGGCTTGACCAAAGAATTTAGCTGCAAAAATCTAATTTGGAGCGTCCCAATTAAGCTAATGAAGTCAGATCATTTTAATCTGTCCTTGGTCCAGCTCTGGTCTAACACCAGAAGAAATAGATAATTGCAACTTAGCAGTGTATGTATCCCTTTTTTATTGGGATACATAAGCCTGGCGATATGTTTATATGATTTTTTTTTAAAGTTAGGGAAGAAACTGATTTTCCTTAGCTAAACTCAATGTTTGAAATAAGACAAAGTCCTAACACTTTTAAGATAAATCAGTCAGGCTCCCATTCCCAACCTGTGGGCTGACTACCATAAATAAACATGTCGTGCCAAATAGGACCTTATTCCTAGAAGGTCCTATTCGACCGTCAGATTTTTCTTGTGTTAAAGAACACCTATAAATACTAAATGCTGCCACACACAGACGTCTCCTGATACAGGCTACAGTTGCCAAAGCACACACCCTGTTTTATCTCTTTCCTTGGGCTCCATTCTATAAATTAGGAAAACTCACTCTTTAGTTTTTAAACAATACCAAATTATTTCCTGGAGACTCACACATTTTCATAACACTGGGAAAACTTATAAAACCAGAGACTAAATGGATCATTCTGTTTGATCCTTCGTTTGATTTTTTTGTTTTGTTTTAAGAGAGTGGGAGACAGAGAAACAGAGAATTAATTTTGTTTTTCGTCTGGCCTTTGTTTCTCTGACACTTAGTTGCGTATGTGGTTCTGGGGTTTGAACCCTGGTCCTTGTGCATGCCAAGCAAGCACTCTAATCACTGGGCCACTGCTCCAGCCCATGATCCTTCCATCTTCCTACCAGTTCAGATTTTTTTGTTTTTGTTTTTGTTTTTGTTTTAAGAGAGAAGGACAGTGAGAGAGAGAGAGAGAGAATCAGTTTTTATTGAGATTTTCACATGGTTTTCGTTGCTCTGACACTTAGTTGTGTATGTGGGTGCTGGGTTTTGAACCCGTGTACTTGCGCATGCTGGGCAAGCTCATCCACCGAGCCACCACTCCAGCCCCCAGATTGTTCTTTATGAAAAATTTACAGTCTTTTCAAAAACTAAAATAATGTTACCTTCACCCTTTGGAATTTATTGATTCATTTACTAAATCTCAAAATTATTAATCCAAATGTTGGGCAGTTTTCTAGTATTATCTTTCCGCTTTAGAGAGCTTTGTTTACACTTCTCCTCTTATAATTTAATTTGAAGCATTATTAGAAACATTTACAAATATCACAGTTGGGTAATAACATAATAATAACTAATATTTAAGATTTTAAATTTTTAATTGATACTAGTAATTGTACATATATATGGGTACAGTGTGATATTTCAATACTTGTACACTGTGTTATGATCAATAATAGATTATGTTGATTGATTGTTTACTGTGAATGTCAGGCACCATGTAAATGCTTTATATTTATTATCATTTAGTCCTCCATCATTATAAGAGATAGGGTCTCCCACTATTACATATGAAGAAATCAAGGCACAGCCTGGCTTGGCTCTTACCAGGAGTGCTGGGGAAGTAGAGAGCAGGCTCTGACCTGGGCACTTGGTCTCCACGACAGAAGGCAGAGCTCAGATTCATTCGTGTAGGGAAGATCTCTGCCCTACAGCCTCCTACTATATCTTTAGTTCAGCTAAGTCCTAAAAGAGAGGCTTTCATGTCAGAGCCACCACTGGGAGCATGTGTGTGCGCTCACACACGCACGTAAGGGAGGAAGTGGGTTCTGCACACTTTATCTCCACTACCCGAGCGTCAAGGGCTCTCCAACCAGTGTTGAACTCCTGTTATTTATGGGCAAGATGAGTTGCTCCATCCAGGAGCTGCAAGGAGCAGCAAAATACAATTCCATCCTCAGAAAACACTTGGAAATTTTACAAATTTCCTTGATGGGTGTGATTACCAACCATCCATTTTTGCTGAGATGGACCGTTATCCCAAGATGTGGGACTTTTGGTAAAAACAGGAAAATTCTTAGCAAATCAGGGTAGGCTGGTCACTCTACCAACAGAAAAGTAAGTGGTACCATTGTGTATATGGAAAAGGAAATACAGCAGACCCCAGTGTAGGCTGGTTTAAACTACCATATTTCAACTTCGGGATGGTGCGAAAACAATACACATTCTGCAGACATAGTACTTGGGGTTTTATTTTATAGTTTGTGGATCAAATCAAGGTTCCAACATGTTAGCACCCCCAGGCTCAAGGAATTTGGAATTTAGATCCTTTCTGAGGCTAACACTGTGCAGTCAGATTCTCTCTCAGGATGCTGGACAGTGACAGAGACCATTGCTCCCCGCTGGCCAGGTTCACCAGGATGGCCCAGGATGACCTTTCTATGAAGAAGAATAAGTCACCTGCTTAAGCAATGCACCCAAGACTAACATCTTGAGATCTATGAATCCCTGAGGACTCCATGGTGCCTGCTCCAAGGACCGTTTCAGAGAAAGACGGGCTCTGAGAAGGCCTTCCAGGAGACGGGTGGGTTGGTAGAAAACCTGCAGTTGGGCTACTCATATGGCTGGAAATGCTCTGAGAAGGCCCCAGGCGCGCCATTTGCCTCTTCTCCCTCCTCTCTCTGGACTGACCTCCACCATCCCATAATATCGCCAAAGACACCCAACTCAACAGCAAGCATCAGGGACCACTACACTCCTTGGTCTCCACTCCAGCCTCCCTTGGGCCACATCAAATGCGGTGATCCAGCAGCAATGTCCTAAGAGTCCTGTGCCATCTGCCTCCCTACATTCTCCTATCCCACATCCAGGGAAGGTGGTGAAAGCTATACTGGAGGGACAACACTTTCTTCCAAGCAGATGCTACAGACTCTCTCCAGGGAAGACTTCACACATTGAGGTGGGTGACAGTATGGTAGATGGAACTGGAGGTTTCTCATGAAGCCTTGTGAAGGAATCCCAAGGAACTAGAAAGAGCAGAGAAAGAGAAACGTTTTTATTTTGATATTTGTTGTTGAACGGTCCCCTGTTTACAATCCTTTGGGCATGTATTCAGTGCTCATGATGGTCCCCATGGCAGAGCCAAAATGTGAAATGAGAGTCATTGTCAACTGCAGATGTGCTGCTGGGGGCCAGGAGGGGCCAGGAGGGGTCGCAGAGGAGGAGGGAGACGCTTCAGCTGAGCTATAACAATGCTCCTCTCTGTGAGCTGTTTACCACCAACGTCACAATGGTCCAGATGGGAAGCTTTTCAGTGGTGGTTTGAATCCCTCAATAGAGCAGATTCTAGGGAGAGAAGAGGAGAAAGCAGTTGCACTGGGGTAGATGAACTGGGTTTGAGTTCAAAAAGAGACACTTCACTAGCACCAGCACCATTGACCAACGAGTACCGGCTGCCCAGCAGTTAACACAAAAATCCTGAAGCTGATTGGAGATTTATATCAGCTTCATTTAAATGTCATTAGAATGACTTTTTTTAACTTCTGTCTTAACTTTAAAGTTGAAATGAGAGCAATTGGAAAATAAGCATGAATTTCAGTTCCCCACAATCTCTCAGAAGGAACAGGACATCAACCTCACATAGAAGAACTATTTGACTTAAAAAAATTTTTTTTCAGGCACTATGTTGTTACTCTTGTGCAATTGACATTGGAATCTCCCAGTAATTTACTACTCCCAGTAATTTACTAGACATCTCCTAGTAAAATGAGTATTCCATTTCATTTTTATTCCCTATTATGTAGTTGTCTATACTTGTGACAAACTGAAAATTTCAGAAGAGGGGTCAAATCTGTCTGTATCTCTTATGCCTTGCATAGTGCCAGGCAAGCACGAAATAGCCACTCAATAAATGCTTGTTGAATATATGAACTCATGAATGAGTATAGTTTATATAAGGTAGGATCTCTGCCCTTAAGTTGAGCAACCTGATAAAGCAAACGTGCATATTTTTTAAAAAAAATTCATAGAAGACGGACTAAACTAATTGGCAAATAGAGGTATCCACATTCACTTTATTATTCAGTCAACAAATATAATCACCTTACAGCATGTGTGGGAGATTGGGTCCAGGACACTCTTTAGATACCAAAATCTGTGGATGCTAAAGTCCCTTATAAAATGGTCTAGTAATCACATAATCTACACACATCCTCCCGTACACTTGAAATCAGCTCTAGAGGACTTATATCTAATGTGATGTAAGTAGTTTTTATACTGTTTGTTGGGGGGAAAGTCTGTATATATGTTCAGTATAGATGCGATTTTTTTTTTAAGAGAGGGGGGAGAGACTGAAAGAGAGAGAAAGTGAGAGGGAGAGGAGGAGAGAATCCATTTTATTCATTTTTTCATCTGGCCTTCGTTTCTGACACTTAGTTGCGTATGTGGTGCTGGGGTTTGAAATTAGCTCCGCATACACAACCACCGCTCCAGCTCTCGACGCAATTTTTTTAAAAAATATTTTTTATCTGCAGTTGGTTGAATCCATAGATGCAGGATGAACACAGGGGGCCAACTGTGCCTGTGGGGAGCTATTCAGACAAAGCACTGTTGCAAGTGCTAGGATGGAACAATACCAAGAAGGCCCCAAGTCTACCTGCCTCTGTGAACAATAGCAAATAAACAGGATATAGCATGTGAGGTTGTGCATATGAAAAAAGAAACCAACGAAGGGATGGGGAGAGGAGGTGCTGGGTAAAGACAAGAAAGGATGTCATTTTTTGTTTAAGTGAAAGGGAAGGAGAAAGGGATTGGGGACAGAGGGAGAGAGAAAGAGAATTTTATTTTTTCATCTGGTCTTTGTTTTTCCAACATTTAGTTGTGTATCGGGTATGGGGGATCAGTCCTGGGTCCTTGTGCATGCCAGGCAAGTGCTCTACCTCTGAGTCACTGCTCCAATCCCAGAAGCAATTTGACCGTGGGTGTGGTGGGCGGGTGAGAGGGGAGAGGAAGGATTGGAAGCGGAGGGCATGGAGGTGGCATAAAGGCTAGCAGGGTTGGGGGTGGGTGGGGTGTTGTAGCTTCTCTCCCTATGGAAAAGTGGGCCCTTGAGAGCACCCCAGATGAACCAGGGCCAGGTTGCAGGAGAAGGGAGACATCCCTGGTTGGGCTTGCCTTTCTGTCCATCCCCATGACCAACAATGTGACTCTACCTTCTCCCAGGACCTTGTCTCAGCAGTGCCCAGCCTGCCTTCTGTCAGGCCCATCACAGGCCCTGACACCCACACCCATTGTGGGTCTATCTCAGGAAGGGTGCCCAGGAAAGAACACAGAAAGCAGAATAGTCATTGCATTTCTACCGAGAAGGTGTTTGTGAGTATGGGAGGGTCAGCAAGAGCAGCTCTCCAGGTCTGGCTCCAGGTTGTGGAAAGGCCAGGGGCCATTGCACAAGCAGGGCCCTTTCCACTGCCCAGGACAACTGAACACTTCCAACCCTGGAACCCAAATCCCTACCCCGAATTCTGCTGTCATGGCTCCCCCTGTGAAATGCCACCCTCACTCTCTTCTCTTTCCTGTTCTTGTTTGGAGGACAGACACTACCCAACAGCAAGACTCACAAAAAACTAAAATAATTGAGACTGTGTCATTGGCAAAGAACAGACATATACACCAACAGAGTAGGGTGAGAGACCAGAAATAGAGTCACATAAATACAGTCAACTGATCGTTGACAACAGCGAAGGCAGCAGAGTGGAACAATGACAGTATTTTTACCAACTGGTGCTGGAACAAGTGGACATCCACTTGCAAAAAAAAAAAAAACAAAAAACAAAAAAAAACAAGAATTTAGACACAGACTTTACATCTTTCACAAAAAAAATAATTCAACTCATGAAAGTCAAAGGGAAACTTCAGTAGAGGAAAGGTACCAAGGAGTGGAAGGGAAGAAAGGAAGGGAAAAGAGCTGGGGAATATTATATTGTGTACATCTGCAGATATGTAGAAACAAATCCCATACCTAACTTTTTTTTTTTTTTTAAAGAGAGAGGGACAGTGAGAGAGACAGGGAAAGATAGAAACAACTTTATTTAGTTTTTTCACATGGCCTTAGTTGCTCCAACACTCAGTTGTGTACGTGGTGCTGTGGTTTGAACCCAGGTCCTCATGCTTGCCAGGCAAGCGCCAAAACCGCTGAGCCACCGCTGTAGCCCCCCCATCACTAACTTTAAAAAGTGGGGGGAAAAGAAAAAAGTAACTCAAAATGGATCACAGATCTCAATGTAAAACTCCTAGAAGATAACACAGGAGAAAATCTAGACAACCTTGGGTGTGATGATGACTTTAAAGATATAATATTAAAGGAATGATCCATGAAAGAAAGAATTGTTAAGTTGGACTTAATAATTAAAAGTCAAGCACAGAAAATATTTGCAAAAGGCTGTGGATTTAGCTCAGTGGTAGAGCAGTTTTCTAGCATGTGCAAGGCCATGGGTTTGATCTTCAGAAGCACACACACACACCCACACCCCCCACACACACTCACAAAGGCATTATTTGATAAAGAACTATTATCCAAAGTATACAAAAACCTCTTAAAGCTTAATAATAAGAAAACATACAACAAAACTTTTAAATGGCCCAAAGATCTTAACAGACCTCACCAAAGAAGACATATAGATGGCAAATAATTATAATAAGAGTTGCTGTACACCATATGTCATTAGGGAAATTCAAATTAAAATTAGATACCACAACACATTTATGAGAATGGTCAAAATCAAGAACACTGACAACCCTAAGTGCTGACGAGGATGTAGAGCAACAGGAACTCTACATGTTTCTTCTGGGAATCCAAAATGGTACAGTTACTTTGAATGACAATTTCATAGTTTTTTACAAAACTGAACACACTCTTACATTATAGTGTAGCAATTACACTTCTTGGTTATTTACCTAGCAAGTCGGAAACTCATGTCCACACAAACACCTGCATACAAACATTTATAGCAACTTCATTCATAATTGTCCAAACTTGGGGACAACCAAGATGTCCTTTGGAAGGTGACTGGATAAATAAAATGTAGCACATGGACAATGGAATATTTTTCCGGGATAAAAAGAAATGAGCTCTCAGACCATAAAATGATGTGGAGGGATCTTAAATCCATATTGCTAAGTGAAAGGAGCCGATCGGAACAGGTTGAACGATATTCTGGAAAAGTCAAAATTATGGAGACAATGAAAAAGATCAGTAGTTGCTAGAGGTTGGGGGAGGGAGAAGGAACACATGGATCATAGGAGTTTTAGGGCAGTGAAACTATTTTATATGGTACTACACTTAATAGTATTGTATATAATGGTGGATCCGTGCAATTCCACATTCTTTCCGACACATAGAATGTACACAACCAAAAGTGAACCTTAAACTACTGACTCTGTGTGCTAATGATGACAGTTCATCAATCTTTTTTTTATTTAAAGAGGGGACAGTGAGAGAGAAAGAGAGAAGCAATTTTTATTTAGTGACTTACATGTACTTACATGTGACTTAGATGTACACACACTTCATTGTGTCTGTGGTGCTGGGGTTTGAACTCGCATACTCTCGCATGCCAGGCAAGCACCATAACCACTGAGCCACTGCTCCAACCTGAACCCAGGGCTTTGTGCATGCTAGGCAAGTGCTCTAGCACGGAGCTACATCCTCAGCCCTCTTTTCCCTTTTTATTTTGCAATAGGATCTCACTAAGTTGCACAGGCTGGCCTTGCACTTGCAATCTTCCTGCTCCCCTCCCAGGTTGCTGGGATTACAGGGGTGCACCACTGCTCTGGCTTCCTGAGGTTTGCAAATTTCCCACCCTCACTGCCACAGCTGTGAAGCCACCACCATTCTCTATGCAGGGATCGCAACAGATTCTTTACTTGCCCAAACGTCAGTCAGGCTTCTGAAACTTCTCCGTTCATCTTTGTGCTTCCCTGTAAAATACAGTTTTAGGAAAGGAACCCTGCCAAGTCAGTTCAGCCAGAATCCATCCCCCCTCCTCGATATCTGATCACCCTCTGTATCTGATTAGGCACCTCATCCTCCACATGTCCCAGGGTATGTCTGATCACCCTGGCCCTTCTTCAGCAAGAATCCTGTAAAGTCGGTTTAGCCAGAATCCCCCACCCCACCCCCGGAACTGTGGGTATGTGGAGAACTCTGTACCTTCTGCTCAATTTTGCTGTGAACATAAAACTGCTCTAAAAAATAAAGTCTATTAAAACGATGGAGAGAAAATGAAAAGATTAATAAGCTCAATTATATAAAAATTAATAATTTCTGTTTAATAGCAGAAATAAAATAAAAAAATACAAAATAAATAAAATAAAAATAAAATAAAATAAAAATACAAAAGTTAGCAATTTAAAATAAAATGACATTTTAAACATTTAAGAATTAAAACATTATAGGTTAAACTACATTATAATTATATTATAAAATTATAGCACTTAGGGGCTGGAGCGGTGGCTGGGCGGTTACGGTGCTTGCCTGGCACGTGCAAGTACACAGGTTCAAACCCCAGCACCCACATACACAACTAAGTGTTGGAGCAACGAAAGCCATGTGAAAAACTCCATGAAAATTGATTTTCTCTCTCTCTCTCTCTCTCACTGTCCTTCTCTCTTTAAAAAAAAAAATTATAGCATTTATTGCCATTGCTCCAAATGGGATCACGGGAAGCTCACCCATGCACCAATAACAACTTTTCCCCAAACCACCACCATCATCTGTCCATCTTGACTCTGTGGAGAAGGTCGCTAAGAAATTCAGCAGAATTCAGATTCTATATATGCCACTGATGCGGGGTTTTTGAGATGAAGCCAGATTCTCTGCTCCCACTGGCAAATGGAGTCTGGGCCAGTACAGATTCTAGCAGCCAAAATAGCCTGGTTCTAGTGTTTGCAGTGATTCCCAGCTAAAACTGGAAACTTGGGCTGGCTGCAGGTGTCGGCAGCTGAGAAATAGTGTTAGCAGCTCCCCAGCTAAAAGCTGGGTGTTGCAGCTCTTGGTGTGGAAATTTATCATGGGAATTCGGCGCCAATCTTCTGGGTTCCTGTCTCACAAATTTGAAGAATAAAATCCACGCACAACCACAGAAGGGGAGTAAAAGGAGTAGGATTTATTTAAGGAAGGAGAGCAGAGACTCTGCAAGGCGGAGAGGCACCTGGAAGCAGGACACGGTCTAATGGAGGTCAGGCCAGGGGTTATACTGATTTGGGGTATGAGCATAATTAACATTCACACAAAGCAGGCATTGAGAAATGCATCTACATCATTGGTTGAAACCTACGCAAAGCAGGCATTGAAACTTAGTACCAAAGTCATTGGTTAAAATCTATGCAAGAAAGGTCGCAATTCTTTCCAAGTTCCCTTCTGTGTCCACCCCCATTTCTTAGTTTTCCTGCCTCAGGGACAAAGGAGTTGCTCCCACAGGTGAGCCTCATGGTCATTTGCATGTGAAGGCCCTGAGCATGCCCTGTCTATCACTGTCTACCAGCTAGCTCTTAGACAAGGCCCTTTGTCCTGACTACCCAGCCATTTCACTATCTCTCCTAAAACTATCTCACCACCTTCTTAGTCCTTCAGGGCAAGCTCCCCACTCCTGCAGAGCCTGATTATCCAGGGGGCTTCCCAGCCTTGCTGGAAGGGACTTCTACAAAGTGATTCTTTAGGCCATGGCACTTGTGAGCTTTCTGAGCATGTCTTATTTTTGGACTAGAGAGAGGTGTAGCTTCTCGATGTTGGTGGCTAATAACTTCACCTGCTTCCTGTCTGTCTTCCTCACTCTGACTTTAACTTGTTACTGCTGGACAGGCAGTCAGGAAGGCCCTGCTTTTCCAGGGGGAAGGCAGCTTATTGGCTGCGGTTACGCATGGCTCAGTCAATAACCAGACCTTGGTTTACTTTCCTTCCTTCCCAGTTCTTTATAGTTGGACTCCAGACTCCTAAAGCTCTCACCCACCAGGAGCATGAAATTCAATCACAACATCTTTATTTTCATCCCTCCCTATTTCATCAAAGCTCCCTGCTACAACTACTCACAGGCCCCTGGGGCTCCTGAGCTCTGCTCTCTTTTCAGATCTCCTCTGCAGGCAGCCACCAAAGTGACTCCAGCCTCCTGCATGACAAACAGCCCTCCAACAACTCTCCGAAAGCTACAACTCCAGGGGAGCTTTCCAAGCCCCTAGTCAGAAAATTGTAGCCAGCTAAGGGAAAGATGATATTCTCTCCAGCATCCAGAAACTTTTAGGCCACCAAATCAACCTGCTTCTCCAATTGTTTGATCCTTTCTCATTGTTTGCACAGTTCATGTCAAAGCAAGCCACAAGTGTCTTATTTCCTTGCATTGAAACTTTACTGCCCTTACTGTTATAAAGGCAGAATGTTTTCCTGGATAAATAGCTTTAATCTGGCTACTGGTCATTTTGCACTCTGAATAGCTGTTTCAAAGATCTATTGGGGGGGTGGGCTGGAGCAGAGGCTCAGCGGTTACAACGCTTGCCTGGCAAGCGTCAGTACGTGGGTTCAAACCCCAGCACCACGTAGACAACAAAGTGTCAGAGCAACAAAAGCCATGTGAAAAACTAAATTAAAAAATTGATTTTCTCTCTCTCTCTCTCTCTCTCTTTCTGTCTTAAAAAAAAATTAGGGCTGGAGCAGTGGCTTGGCAGTTACGGCACTTGCCTGGCATGCGCAAGTACCCAAGTTTGAACCCCAGCACCACGAACACAACAAAGCATCGGAGGAACCAAAGCCACATGAAAAATTAAATAAAATTGTTTTTCTCTTTCTCTCTCTCTCTCACTGTCCCTCTTTCTTTAAAAAAAAAAAAAATCTATTGGTGATTGGATTGCATAATGAATCATCTGAAACTTAGAAGCCGAAGACAACACTATTATATTCCCTGGCCCTGTAGCCTGACAGGGCAACCTGTCTGCGGTGTCCTACCATAGGTTTCTCACACCCTTGCATCCATCTGGGCACTGGGCCAGCCGGGAGCACCCATAAGGTCTCTTGTCTTGGACTTTCTTATAGTATGGCAGCTGGGTTCCAAAAGCATGAACATAAAGCTTGTGCATTTTCCCAAGAACTGGAACAGTGATACTTCAGCCACATTGTAGCAGCCAAGAAAGTCACAAGGCCAGTGCAGAATCAAGGGGAGGGAAACTTGCCTTCACCTCTCAGTGAGAGGAGTGGCAACCAATCTGTGGCCCTCCTTAATCCAGCCTGCTCCAGTCCTGTCCTCAAACTTGCTACCCTGGGGAGAAGGGCAACAGGTCCACCCCCTTCCCAGCACCCTGTGTTCCTTCACCATCCCCTCCTCTTGTCTCCTCAGATACTTGTGTTCAGGTTGGTGGCAGCCTGAAGGACTGGAGTAGAGTTCATAAACAGGTCTTCTTTGCAGACTTCAGTACAGAAACTTCTCGATCATAAACTCCTTGACTTCCCCCGGGCTCAATCTGGAGGCTGACTCCACCTGCTCCTTCAGGTGACTGACAGTTCCACCTGACTCACCAGGTTCATCTCCAGCTCAGACTGTCTTCAGCTCTGAGAATCACTGGGTGTTACCGTTTAGATATAAGGAGTCCCCGCAAAAGCTCCTGCGTGAAGCGATGCAAGAAAGTTTAGAGGTGAAATTATTGGGTTATGGGAGCCTTCAACTAATCAGTATGTTTATTCCCTGATAGGGACTAACTCAGTGGTGACTTCAGGCAGGAAGGTTGTGGCTGGAGGAGGTGGGTTGATGGGGGTGCGCCCTTGGGGTTTATATTTTGTCCAAAAAGGGAATGCTCTCTCTCTCTCTTTCTCTCTCTCTCTCTTTCTGTCTCTCTCTCTCCCCTTCCTGGTGCCATGTCCTTGGGCACTTTCTTCCACCACACTCTTCCACCATGATATTCTGCCTTATGTCAGGCTCCAAGGAATGGAGTTGGCTGTCTACGGATTGAACTTCTTAAACTGTGAACCCTAAAATGAACTTTTTCTCCTTAAAATTGTTCTTTTCAGGGTTGTAGCGGTGGCTCAGAGGTTACAGCGCTTCCCTGGCATGTGCAAGTACACGGGTTCAAACCCTGGCACCACGTACACAACTAAGTGTCGGAGCAACGAAAGCCATGTGAAAAACTCAATAAAAATTGATTCTCTCTCTCTCTCTCTCTGTCCTTCTCTCTTAAAAAAAAAAAATAAATTGCTCTTTTCAGGTCTTTTGGTTCATGTCAGAAAAAAAAGAAGAAGAAGAAGAAGAAACCACAAACAAAACAAAACAAACAGAAAAAGAAAGCATGGGTTAGTATCCGAACCAGCTGTTCAGAGGCAGGACAGCAGTCTTTGCTATGGTGACCCCTTCTTTCTGTCTGCTGGCTGCCACCTCATTACAGGGAGGCCGTGTGGTGGTTAATTTTGTGTGTCAGAACACAGAACCCGAATAATCATCTGCCTTTTCCAAAGTATTACTTTCCATGGTTTCTGTTATCCTCCACTGACCATGATCCAAAAATACAAAAAGGAAAATCCCAGAAATAAACAGTTCCTAAGTTTTAAACTGCATGCCATTCTGAGAAGTGTGATGAAATCTTGCAACGTCCTGCTCCATCCTGCCTGGGAAGTGAAGGATCCCTTTGTCCAGTGTATTCACACTGTATGTTGTACCTTCCTGTTAGTCACTTCATGACTCCCTCCTCTCTCTCTCTCTTTTCTCTTTCTTTTTGTACCAGGGATTGAACCCGAAGTCATTTAACCACTGAGCCACAACCCCATTCCTTTTTATTTTCTATTTTGAGACACAGTCTTGCAAAGTTGCTTAGGGCCTTGTTAAATTACCGAGGCTGGCCTTGAACTTATGATCCTCCTACCTCAGCCTCCTCAAGCCACTGAGATTGCAGGTGTGTACCTGGCCTTCATAGCTATCTCTTAGCAGATCAAAGATCATAACATTGCAGGGCTTGTGTTCAAGTAACCTTTACTTATTTTTTAAAATTTTTTTTAAAAGAGAGAGGGACAGTGAGAGAGAAAGACAGAAGCAATTTTTATTTAGTTTTTCATGTGACTTTAATTCCTCTGAAACTTTGTTGTGTATGTGGTGCTGGGGTTTGAACTCGTGTACTTGTGCATGCCAGGCAAGCACCATAACCACCGAGCCACCTCTCCAGCCCCTCAAGTAACCTTTATTTTACTTAATAATGGCCCCACAGCATAAGTGACACTGGCAATCTTACTATAGTATTTGTCATAATTGCTCTATATTATTTGGTTTTATTGTTATTAATCATTTGATGTGCTTAATTTATGAGATAAACTTTATCATAGGTATGTACAGGAAAATACACAGTACATGTAAGGATCCGTACTATGCCCAATTTCAGGCTTCCACGGTATAAATGGGGACCGCTGAGTTTTGTCAAACACCAGTCTGGATGTTGCTGTGAAAGTACCTTTTAGATGAGATTAACATTTAAATAGTAGATTTTGATGAAGCAGATTACTCTCCATAATGTGGGTGAGCCTCATCTAATCAGTGGAAGGGCTTAAGAGAAAATCCTAAAGTCCCTTTAGGGACCTGTCTGGTTTTAGGCTTGAGCTATGTTTTAGTTAGCTTTTCATCATTGTGACCAAAATACCCAACAAGAACAGCTTAGAGGAGGTAAAGTTTATTTCAGGCTCAGTTTCAGGACATCTCAGTTCATAGATAACTCCATTGCTCTGGTCCCAAGGTGAGGCAGAACATCATCGGGGGGCAGGGCCCAGGGGAAGAAAGCTACTCAGCAGGATCAGGAAGGAGAGAAAGAGAGAGAGGGAAATGGTGGTGGGGGAGAGAGAGATAGGAAGGGGGGAGAAAGATGAGGGTGAGAGATATATAGAAATAGGGAGAAAGAGAGAGAGAGGGAGAAAGGTAGAGAGGGAGGGGGTGGTCTGGGAAGAACAAACCCTGTTCCAGGGCACGGCACCAGGGACCCACTTCCTCCAGCCATGCCCCACCTGCCTGTAGTTACCACCCAGTCAGTCCATTCAAACTAAGATGGATTGATCAGGTTACACTTCTTGTAATCTAATCATTTTACCTATGAATAGTCCAGCATTAATAGGAGCATTTGTGAGACACCTCATACCCACATCATAACAAGCTACGACATCAGCTCTTGCCTGGGTCTCCAGCCTGCCTGCCTACTCTGCAAATTTTGGAATTGCCAGCCCCCATAATTGCATAAGCCAGCTTCTTTAAATAAGTATCTATAGCTATATGCCCGAGTGGAAACAGTCCCAGTGGGAAACAGCAGCACATGCAGAGAAATGTGTAAAGATGTAGATGCTCTGTCTAGGAGGAGAGGCTGAGAGATGGAGGGAGGGAAGATCCCAACCTGCCTTGACTTCTGCATCCCAGTCCACTCCTGCCCTCAGCATTAGGCATCTCTCATCCAGTGTGCTCAGAGGGGCTATGTGGAAAAGAAGATATGTTTTCAAAGAGGGTTTAGGAGAAGGAATGAAGAAAGTAAATGGAAGAAAAAGAGAGAAAGGAAGGAAGGAAGGGAGGGAGGAAGGGAGGGAAGGAGGGA
>PVKS010033328.1:0-21807 GCA_004027875.1 Aplodontia rufa
CAGAACAGGATGGGTGGTATCAACCTCACTATACAAGAAAGTGCCTGAAAACCTAAATAAACACTTCATTAAACTCAAACTGAATGTGTCCCTAACTCAACTTGCCATCAGCCTGACTCTAAAAATGTCTGCAGCTACCCCAAGGTCATTCAGAACACCAGAAGACAGACAAGGAAGAAACCAGAATGCAAAGATCCGCTACTCTTAACTAATTAAACTCTCAAAGTCTTGTTTTGTTTTGTTTTAGTTTGATGGTGTTTTTACAAAAAATGTGTGACCTTGTGAAAACAGGTATAGCGCCGCCATTCTTGGATCCTTAGGAGCCATTTATGAAAATGAGATGTCCTGAAACAGGCCTCCAAAATTTCACAGGAATCCTTCTCTGTGCTTTAGAGATAATATGGGAAAAGGCCACGACATCACACCGCATGTGGTTCAGGGAAACCTTCATGAGTCTTCCAGTGCTGTAATCACAGGAACTTCTGCTTATGTATGCACCTTGCAAGGCTTAGTGCTGGAAACAGGTAGACTTGAATTATCAGACTAGAACAGGGAGGATGCTAGGTGTTAAGCTGAACTAAACCAGTTAGGGAATCATGGAAACACTGCTTTGTGAGGGGACAGACAATCTTGTCCTCAGCTCATTTTCATGCAAATCACACCCCTATTTATATGGGCAAATAACCCCTGTCCCTATGTGTTAAGGTAATTGTGTGCATAAATAATTTCTACTAGTTGGAACAAACTACTATAACAATTAGGATGCAGGAACCTAAGAATGACTCAAAGAGAGAAGGTTTAATTCTTGTGCCCAGGTAATACTGGGTGGCTCAGTGGATCTAAAGTCAAACTAATCCACATGGTCAACTAGGGACCCTACACAACACTCTAACATGTGATTTCTTAGGTCATTGCATTACTCTGCTAGGACTGCTATACCCAAATACCAAAGACCAGATGGCTCAAACCATAGAAATGTATTTCTTGCAATTATGGAGATTACATATCAAACATCAAGGTGTGAGCACTGTGTGTGTCTCCTGAGGACTCTTTCCTTGACTCACAGAGGACTGTTCTTGCTGTGTCCTCTCATGGCCTATCTCTGTGTGCAAGAGCCTCTGGTCTCCTTTTATATGACCTAATTTCATCTTCTAAGAAAACCACTCCACTTGAATAAGGCCACCCCAACAGCTTCTGTTTGACTCCACCTCTTCAGAGGCCCTGTCTCTACACAGTCCCATTCTAAGGTCCTGGGAGTCAAAACTTCAACACAGGGAGTTTGGAGGGACATGATTGGCTCCCCCAGTCACCTTCGGGATTATCTTGATTAGAGTCATATGGGAGTGGACAGGGGCACAGTGGAACTCGGCATAGGGTAGTATTTTGTTTTCAATGCATTCACATTTCTTTGGCCAGAACTCAGGCATGTGACTGTGCTCACAGGAATGCTGGGAAACATAGTACTTGGGATAGCCATTTCTCTCCCAGCAAAAGGTCACACAGTGGAAAGCATGACCAATTTGTGATGAACAAGTGTCTCTGCCATGGTACTATATTCAAATCTGTGGAAGTCTTGCTGAAGAGTAGCACAAGGTATCACAAAGCAGGAACTCAGCCTATATGATTTCACTTCATTTAAATTCTGTCTCCTACTCTCAGCCCTAATACTCTTGGATCCTACCCTAAGCATTTCCTGTACTCATTTTTTTAAACTTCAAAACACTATATCTTTGTTGCTATTTCAGATGTCCTTTCAACACTTTTCATTGATGGTTAGAGTTTCAGGGAGCCAAGCTGTCTTATGCAGCCTCCTATATCTAAAGTGGGGAGTGTGTGTGTGTGTGTGTGTGTGTGTGTGTGTGTGTGTTGGGAGAGTGATAAAAATAAACCTATTTGAAAAATACCTTACTATTCAGTGGAAGAAGGGAAAAGCCACCCCAAGGGACTCTACAGGTAGCTTCATAAATCTGAGCAGTTCTATTTACGTAGACAACTTTCTGAAAGGCTAATCAGAATTAATGAATAGAAAAATTAAGGAACAGAATTAATTCATGGAAAACAGGAAAAGAAAGACTGTAATCAGTCATCAAGTTTGCTCTATTTAAATAAGTTGAAATGTATTAGAATTTTAATTTTTTAAAAATGTGTTAAGACTACCTTCACCCTAAGACTAAAAACTAAATGAATGAAATCAAAGACTTCAACGAAATTAAAGCCATTCTACTGTAATCACACAAAAGGCAGGGCATGATGAAAAGAAATGTCAACTGAAGGGGTGAGAACACATGATCTCTGGTGACTTGAGAATCTGGGGTGGCAACTATCTATTCTGTTTTCTTGCAAAGGATTCTGGGAAATCAAAAGAGGGCAAGGAATGGCTTAATTCTTGTTTACCGTTGGGAATATATAGATGTCTGACCCACTGATAGCGCTAAATTAGTTGCCTCTCCACTGATGCTAAAGATACCCTTCAGTACCTTCTATCAGAAAATCAATTTCCTTGCAGGAGAGATTTTGGAGGAGGCTGGGGGACCTTCTTCTGTTATGCTAAATAAGCAGTCACAGCAAAACACACTTCCATTCCTAAAATGACCTCTACAAAACAGGGTATATTTAGCCTTGCAAACTACAAATGTTTCTCTAGCCTTTCAATCTAACTTCAACTAATGCATTACAAAATGACTTTAAAAATTAAAAACGACTAATGTTCTGCTTATTTCATATCACTAGTTATAGTTACTATGTGGGTAGTTAAAATACCTCTAATAGTAAACAGCTCTGGAAAAAACACTCATTTACTAGTGTATATACTATCTAAATGGATAGGAAATGTACTTTTCCTATTGGTATGGCTTTGATAAATGAATCAGAAATTACAAACAGGTCATTTTGAAGCTGGGATTTCAATATGTGATAAAAGAAATGTGTGCATTGTCACTTATAAACCTACGCTAGAATTCTTTCTAGCAGCAAATATACAAATTGTTATTCCTTTCCCCTGATTATTTTTTGAACGGCCTCAGAAAGGTCAGAAGGTACCACATCTCCTAAATCACAAGTAAACAATGATTTTGCCACTACTGAGTATCTTAAAATACAAACCTTATTTTTCTCTTCTTCGCAAGAGCCTAGATTTCGGCAATTTCCTCTGTCCTTGAAACCTGTGTCATCAATAATAATTTTTACATTTACAAGCCATAATGTGTTAAGTAATAGAGAATTCTGGCTTTTCTAGCCACTAAGGATACTGAATTTTTATTTCTAAGCTTTCATGCAATAAAATTGATAGCAGGGTGTCTCAACTCTCATATAATCATAACAATAACTTAAATTATTCATGTCACAATTTTCCCAGCAAGAACTTGGTGTAAAACGGGTGCTGGGTACAAAGAGCCAGACTAGCTTTCAAGGGAGTCGGGTTTCAGTCCCAGTTCTTTCACTAGCCTTATGACCTTGTGAGTTTGACAACTCTTAGGACCTCCTGTGCACATCTGTACAACAAGGTGTTTGGACCAGATATTTGCTATTGATAGTTAATGCTCCAAACTGCTCCTGCTGCCCGGATAGTTCCCAGTACTTTAAGTACACTGCTTTCCTTCATCCTCAGCTCAACATTCAGAGGGTTTTGCTCTACAGATGCAGAAACCCAAGGCATGGTGGAGTTAAGAATCCTGCTTAATGTCAAAACAGCAAATGAGTATAAAACAGATCTGACCCAGGAATAAGTGCTCTTGGCTACTCCTTTACACCACTGAAGTCCTTTCTAGCACTGATATGCTCTGATTCATACCAGTCTCTTTACAAAGAATGCATTTCTAATGTCATTGGTAAGATTTTTTGAATCAGGCAGCATGGTAGATGAAAAAGAACACTTGACCAGGAGTCAAGAGACTATCTTCTCTCCCTCCTGCACTCTTAAGTTGTGTTCAGTCAAAAAAGTGACTTATATGCTGTGTCACACAATCCTTAAAGTACCTTCCAATTCTCCACTGATAGGATTTTAATTCTGAATGAACAAACAGGATATTTCTCATTGTGCATGGAAAGCTAGACTGCTGGAACAAGCATTTCTTCCTACATAGTGGGTTGAGTGATACTTTCCCCACCCCCTATCCTTTCTAAAATATGTGTATGGTTCTAAATCCCCAGAAGCTATAAATATTAACATACATATCAAAATTGTAAGTGCTACCTTATTTGGAAAAAGGGTCATCTTAATATGATTAAGGATCTTGTGACAGATTACCTGATGGGCCACTAATGCCTTTCTAAGTGAGCTTGTAAGACAGAGGAAGAGGGAGATTTTGCATGTGGATATACAGAGGCCATGTGAAGATGGAGACAGCTATTGGAGTGATGAGGCCACAAGCCCAAGAATGCCCAGAATGTGAGGAGTCAGCAAAAGCTAGCAAGAGGCAAGGAAGGAGTTTCCTCTAAAACCCTCAGCTCAAACCCACTTTTGGAATTCTAGCCTCTAAAACTGTGATAAAATAAGCTTTTCTATTCTAAGTTACCCATTCTACATTAGTTTGTTACAGCAGTTCTTGAAAAATATCACAAGACCCAATTTCCAAATTAATTGTGCAAAAAGAGCACATCATCTATTTCAGTGGTTATACAGTAAACGAATGACAAATATGTTTTTAAAACGAATCTGTATCACAGCAGTCAATATGATGTTGGGCCTGTGAGTATAAACTGGGACATACTAGCAAGGATGGGAATCAAACCGTTAAATAACACAAGTCTACTTGACATAGAGCAATACAGTCAAGATGACTTGAAATTTAAGTCTATCTTTTTAAGGCCTAAGCCTTTATGTGGTATAGTTTGAATATGAGTTGGCCCCCAAAAGCTCCTGTGTTAATGTGTGAATGTTTGGAGGTAAAATCATTGGATTGTGAGAGCTGGGGAAGGTGGCTCACTGGAGGCATACCCTGGAAGGGTGCATCTTCCCTGTAGCCCTTTTACCTTCCTTCTGTTTCCCGGGTGCCATGGATGGAGCAGCACTCTTGCACCATGCCTTCTGATGTTCTGCTTCACCTTCATTCCAGAGCAATGGAGTCAGTCAACCATGGACTAAATCTCCAAAATAACCTTTCCCTCTTCTAAGCTGCTTTTGTCTAGTATTTTGGTAAGAGCAACACAGATCTGATTAACACAATGTGTGAGTCTTACACAATGTACGAGAAGCAGTGTGTACATATTTAGATGTGTACTTCCACCAAGTTGCCTGTACCCTGTTCTTTTTAAGCTCATACTCCATCATCCAGTGAACACTCCATAACAAAAATCTAAGATCACATTGTTCTTCTTTTTGACAATTACAAAGATGAAAAAGAGAAAATGTGTTCATTAAAACCCTTGAACAGAACAAGTCACTGACTTGTCTGAGGATAGCAGTAATGGCTCCAAAATCTGCAGTGACTTTTGTATTCCCAGCCCTAACTATTGGAAAGACATCTCCACAGTGTAGACCTAATTGATAAGGTGATTCTGGGAACTCTGTTAGATAAAGAGGTTAACAGAAATCTAGCATTGTAATCTCTTCTAGCGGGCCACGTTATATCTAAGAGTAAATGAGGGGAGGTGGCTACTTCATGGATGGACACAGTGCACCCTTCTGGGTGCCAGACAAGCATCTCTCTTCAACATGGGTTAATAAATACAATTCAAAACCAGATGTACCTTAAATAGAAGCCTTTTGCAATTAGTATTAAGCATTCTAGTGACTCTTGGCAAAACATTTTCATGCACTTCTCTTGAAAGTTGCTTTAGAAGGCTTTTTCAGACAGATTTTCATTGCTGTGAACAAAGAATATGACAGGAACAAATTTATAGGAGGAAAAGTTTATTTGGGGGCTTATGGTTTCAGAGGTCTCAGTCCATAGAATTCACGGCCCATTCAGGGCTGGAGGTGAGGCAGAAGAGTGTTGCAGAGGGAAGTGGCTCAAAGCACAGCTCCAAGAAGCAGACAAGGACTCCACTCACCAGATACAAAATATATACCCCAAAGGCACACTCTCAATGACCTACCTCCTCCAGTCACACCCTACCTGCCTTCAGTTACAACTCAGTTAATCCCTATGAGGGATTATTTCACTGATTAACTTTAGGCTCTCATAATCCAATCATTTCCTCTCTAAGCCCTCTTGCATTCTCTTACACATGAGCTTTTGGTGGACATCGTACATCTAAATCATAAAAGGACGTAAATGAGAAGACACCAGAAAGGAGAAGTTGATGTTTGAAACCAATGATATTTATACAATAGCCTACAATAGAATATAGAATAGAAGCCAGAAAGGATCTAGACTTTGGCTTTCCCATCCCTTGAGTCCAGGAAGAATGGCTAAAATGGGGACAATTGCTCTTAAAATAAATCATCACAACTTATTACAGAAGACTCCTCCTCTTGTCACTTTTTAAAATCTTCTCTCCCTCTGTCCTCATCTCTTCAATCCCCTCTTAGCAGCTCTTTGTAGTAAGTAGAGGGGGTGAGACTTTGTCCACCTTCCTTAGCAGAATGCATTATGCTAATTAAATGCCATTTTACACTAATGAGCCAATGATTAGTCTTCTCTAGAGCAGTCTTTTCATACAGCATTGGATTTCAGGCTACCCCTAAGCAAGGGCGTTTTTCTTTGAGCATCGAGGCCTGTCCTTGTAGCATCAGGTAACTCTAGAAGACAAGCAAGGCATTTTCATCTCAGCCCACTGGCTTTCCCATTTGAATACCCTCAGCCTATTTGACTCTGCCTTTCAGTTTTGCTCAATATGCTGAATCCTGAGTCATACACCCCAAGGAACATGGGTGGCTGTGACATAATACTTGTCAGTACACTTCACTCCTGCAGTGGCTCAAAAAAATGCAAGTTTCCACAAAGGAATCAAGAGGCAGAATTGGCCAAGGGCTCTGAGGCCCCAATTGGAAACTATATATGTAAACTACCAATGGTGTGCTATTACTAATGTAAATCCATTGTAAGTGAACTCCACACATCAAGCACTGTAGGTGAACAAAACTCTGTCCCTGGATGTGTGTGCAATTGTTGTGCCAAAATGCACACGCACACACACACATACACACATTATTTTCCAAAACAGTAAATGTCTGGCACAGATTAACCATTAAGCAATAGGAAGCATTTGTTTCCTTATAAAACCTTTCCTACTTACAGTAGTGTTAATAAGAAGACTGCAAAAGCAGGACTTTGAAAGCTGGACTCCTTGTTGCAAATACTGGGTGTCATTTCCCCCCAACAATTATGCATTTGCTGTCTAAGATTAATCAGAGAAGTTAATGAGGCAAAAAATTACATTTATAATCCAGTCTGAATACAGCTGTACTGCAAGCTAAGTTCTAAGTCCTATTAAAGTAAATGGAATTAATGGGCTGTCGCTGGCAATCTTTGTATCTATCAGTTGCTAATTAACATTCTTCTGTAAAGAATAGTTTGTAGTGGGGGAAAAAACCCACATCCTTAGTAGCAGCCATGGTAAACTATAAGCACAGTCATTAAGGTAGGCTGCAGCCATGCTACAAGGAATGACAACCCACGGTAGCGAAGGCCATGAGCAAAAAATCAGACAACTCACTCTCATCAGTTACATAAAGCCTGTGTGTGTATGTGTCCGTGTGTGTGTTGATATTTTACACACAGCAAATGACCACCACTAAGATGACCTTTCCATGGGAAATGTCAACTTCAGCTCATGATGAGAGGACAGATGCCTGTGAGCTGTGGCACAAGAGTATTAAATTAGCTACCCAAAAAATAATGACTGTACTGTGTTATGTTAGATACGCCAGCGTATTTGTTCCTCTTGTCACAGAAAGCTCCTAATTTTGATTACTAATTTTATGTCTCCTCTCCAAGGCATGAATTTGAAGTGTCCCTTCCAGCCCTTTGCCTTCGTATGTATAAACATAGTGCACAAGGGGAAATATACTATTCTTCCTCTGGATTTTAATTTTCATTTGTATTTTTGCTTGTATTTCCTTAGAAACATATCCTTTATTGCTTTACAGTTCAGAAGAAAATCAATTTGCTAACACAGGGGGCAGTTTCTGTTATATGAGCCACCATGAGTTTCCACCCACTTTTTTCATGACTTGCAAACTGATAATCTGGTATCATCTAGTCATCCTTAGGCTTTATCATAGATGAAAGATAAATTTACTGTAATAAGAAAAATGACTGTAGAAAAACTTTGAAAAAATATTTTCAAAGAAAACAAGAGTCGAGAGCAATTGCCCTCAAAATTTCAATATCCCAAATGTCTTGACATGAACTGTTAACCTATATATAGTCCAATGAGATTATGTGTGTGTATACTTTCCAGATTTGCAAGGCTTGCTTTTTTTCAGTTAGCTCCACAGTGAATCTCACAGAGCAAAGAAAAGGCTAGTTCTTTGAGAGGTCAAGTGATGGAATAAATCAAGACCTAAATTTTGAGTAGAAAAATCAAGACTAAAATTGCTACTTTGCTAGTTATAGGGAATGGAACCTAGATATTCACCCATCCAAAGGCCCTTTTTTCTTCCTAAGAAGTTATTAAGATGTTAAAGACTTCACATGAGATTACACATAGGAGAGTACTCACATATATAAATTTTTTCTCAGCGTTGAATTCAGCTCATCTGTGTAGCTCAAGGAGTCCTCCTTTTAATTTCTCTTGGACATGATTATTATTTAGCCTTTCAATAAAAAAAAATGGTGTACTTTGCTTAATCCTCACTTTATTTGATCATGGCTACAATAATTCTGTAAACTATGCTGAATTTAACTAGATTCATGTTGCTATACTAACTCATTTGCTCTTTCAAAATGGTTTATGTGGATGCTCCAAGCAAAATGTAATGGTAAAGGGGTGGTCACAGTTTCTAAAGCTCTGTCCCCAAGTGAAAAAGAAAATGCTTATTAACCTTTTATATCTTCATGTGTGTACAAAACAAAGCAATGATAAAATACTTTTTTTTCAAATAGAAGAACTACTATTTTATATAGTTAGAGGCAGTACCACTTATGTTTGACAACAGGGGCTCAGATTTTACACTGCCCACATTCATATTAGACCTCTGCTCATTGCTGACTATGTGATTTTGGCTGTTTCCCCATGTGCATTTGAAGAAAACTCTACCCTACTGGGTCATTCTGTGGATCCAAAGAAATAATGCAGGCCAAGCATTTATATATAGTACTTATAACCTCAAATGTGTTTAGTAAATGCCAGTTCCTAGTACCTTACTATTGAGCATAAAATGATGTTTTATATTAATAACTTTTATTACACATTAATAATAAGAGTCAGGGAAGGCAAACCCGTGACATAGCACAAGATCCCAAAATATTACTATAGTATATATACAATTACAGATGGCACAGCAGCGTTACTCTGCTTCTTGTTTCAATACATGGCCCAGTGATGTTGATTTTAAATCATTTCTCCCCAGGTTGTCATGACTATCTGTAAAGATTTATTTTCACAAATGTAATAAAACATTAACAAAAGTAGTACAAAATTGTGCCTATCAAATGGGATTCAAACCAGAAGCAGACACATGTTAAAATGATCAGATGCACTGAGGAAAGAAAGCAAGGCTTCCCGATGGCCTTTGGCTCTTTGTTTCTTCTGAGACATGAGTGGATTGAAACACAGAGCCAGCCAAGGTGGAACCAGTAAGGAAGATGCTAAAAAGTGTTCGGTTTGGCTTATTATTCTCACTTCACATGCAACAAACCCACAGTATTTCATTTGTGGAAGCCAAGAGGATTATATTAAGAAATGCCTGTGTATTCATAACAGAGTTCTTGATTGCCATCCCAACAGTTTGGGAAATTGTAGTGGAGTCTGCCCAACTGGGCGTTTCCCAGGTTAACTTGAAACACTAAGTGGACCCTGCTTCCTGTTGCATGGAGAAGCACTCTGTCATATGACTGCTTTTGAGAGTGACCTACAAAATTAACCCAATATTAAATATTGGCATGAAAGCACTGTAATAAAAATAATGCTATTTTTAGCCAGACAGATCCATAAAAAGGATGAACAAGGTAGGCTACCTGAACTGGAAGAGATTTAGTTTCTTTTAAAATAACAAATCTGGAAAAGAATCATACTCTAAGACCTTAAAATGACCACTGCAAGAACTGAACTAGTAGAAATCCAGACAACTGTGTAACTGCTGGCTTAAAGATGATGACATGGAGAAACCTTGAGTTACTACCCAGGATGCAGGACAATGACCTACTCACCCCCACCAACCTCCCAAGACCCACCTACAGCCTCATAAAGCTCGGTGCTGAATATTCCCAGAAAACCAGGAAACAGTGACAATCTGAATTCCGGAATGTGAGAAAAGAACATCTTATTTCAATTGAAGTCCCACTGTAGCTGCCAAACTGTTTCCCGTCACTGAGCTGAAGCCAGGTTTGACTCCACTCAAGAGCGGTGGTAAAAATCTCCTTCCCCTTAGAATGCCCTACAGATGCGCTTTATTCCCAACCCCAAAAGCATAGGCTTTGACAGGAAGGATCAAGACTACAAAAATTGAACTTTGTAAGCTTCCTTGTGTGCATGGACATTTTCATAATACATAAAAATATTTTCAGAATTCCTATCTCATAGACACTTTCATAGATCCCGTTTTAAAGATTAATAAGTTATAATGTAACAAAATAAACCGCAATTGTTTTTAGAAAAAAAGTTTAAAATATTTGGTGGTATATGTGAAGAGTCTAAGTACCGAAGACATCATTTAATTAGGTTTATAAATAAGAAGCTGAGTAAACATTCCCTAACGATTCCCACTTTAGGGCAAGGGGCTTTCCAAGTCTTCTCAAGGTTCCCATTCTTTCAGATACAGGTCTCCTAAACTTGTTGTCTTTATCAAGGACAGCATGTGTAGCAATCCAAATGAGGAAGGGCTAAACGTGACTTCTGGGGAACATGTGTAAATGCACAGTCTAAACCAGCAGTTAAAGCCTTCAGGTCTTCAATGACAAAACCATCCACCAAAGCCCAGTCTGAATCCAGCCCACTTCCACAAGAGTGCACGGCCACATTTTTCTATCCCTTCACTGGTAGCTATAGAAATATACACATTCATTTAAAAAGTTGAACAATGCAAGAGAACAATGTTACTTGACTTCATCAGGAAAGAGAGGCTCCAAAGGTTCCATGTTTAGCCTTTGGTAAATCACAAAGTGTTAAGTATCCATTCTCATCCATTTTGATGACTGAGTGATTATACACACAAAAAAGGTACACCGCTTCTATTCCTGACCTGTCTAATACCGCAGACACCAGATAAGTGGGACTGTTTGAATTTAAATTAAACCAATGATCCAGTAGTATACTTCATGAGTTCAATGGCAGCATGCAGTAAGGAGCCACCACACTGGGCAGAAATGAAACACTCTTCATTGCCACTTGAGGTTATTATGCCTGCTTTTCTGTCCTTTCATATTTCTTGAAGCTACCATTTTATTTAAATCTTACTCTTAGGTACTTCTCACATTGTAACTCCATTAGTTCTTAAAACTGCCCTATGAGATGATAAGATGGCTATTTTATAGGTCAGGAAACTAAACTCAAGGGAGGTTAAGCAAATTGCCCAAGGGACTGAGTCACAGTTGGTGACTCAGCAATTACAGTGGTGCTTATGCTCTGTACAATGCTATGAGGCTTCTGGAGCTTATACTCCCTGCTTCAAGATATTGTAGAGGCCAAATCTATAGAATAATCCCAACAGATGCCCTTCAGGTGTCCTTGGGGCAAAAACAGGACGGAGTGAGTGAGAAGAAAAGGAATTAACACATACTGAGAGATGCTACTGTGTTGGGAACTATGCCATAGAAATTAACAATCTTCACAAGAAGTACATAAAATGTGAACAGATAGGGCAAGTCATTGAGTTCAAGCTACAAAATGTCTGATTTATTGCAGTGGATGAAATGTCATCTCTTGAAGTAAAATTTGGTTCTGACTTGTGACATTGCCTTTGGCTCCTTGCAGGTGGTTTCTAACTAATTTCAGGTACTTTCCCTGGTAGCTGACCCTGTGGAGTTTTATTGCTCATCACTACCACCGTCTTGAGGCAGCCTTGGCCACTGTGGTAGCTCCTCCCCAGAAGGGAAGTTCAATATGTAACAGGACTGTGAGCTTTCCTTAAGATGCCTGGCTGAGCTGGCAAATGCAGGAAATCAGAGCCTTTTCAGCCCCAAACAAGGATCAGCGAAAGGAAACCAGACTTAATGTCTGAGGCAGAGTGGGCAGAGTGAACCAGAAAGAAAGAGAAGCAGACACAAGGCCTAGAATTTAACACTGGACAGTGATGTGAGGGCACGTCAGAGCCAGGGGCCATGGCTGGTGACCTATTTGTTTCACTGCCTTTACATCTGATCCTGCCAGGGCTGGAGAGAGGATTTGTGTATTGATGGACTTAGGAAGAGAAAGCAGATGTCAATTAGAGAGTTGGAATCTATGAATGATACAATTGTCAATGTTTTTTTTTTTTTCAAATTAAAAATTCAGGAAGGTTTTCATTTTTACAAAATTAAATAATGACAATTACTGTCTGTTTTCCCCATGGAAGCTGTCTTTTTAAATATCTTTTTTAAATGGAGAGACATTAATAATAGGTACAACGCTGTGTTTCAGTATCCTTGGCAAGATTAAACACTGGTAAATCTATGCAAGTTGATAAAGGGGTGTGTGTGAGAGAGCGAGCGAGCAACAGAGAATGAGAGAGCAAGAGAGAGATATTACTCATTACCACTGGTTTGTGATGGTAAAGCCTAGGAACAAAGCTCTAGAGGGCAATTCCGATAAAAGCTAAGCTCTGTTTTTGTGTTTATTCCAAGGTTGCCTACATGTTGCAACTTACACTGGCTCCTGAACCCTTTTCTTTGTTGTTTTGTTTTTATTTAAAAGAAAGAGGTACAGTGAAAGAGGCGGAGAGAGAATCAGTTATTTAGCTTTTCTTGTAGCCTTTGTTGCTCCAAGACTTCCTTGTGCATGTGTGCATGTGGTGGTGTTCAAACTTGTGCACTTGTGCGTGCCAGGCAAGCACTGTAATTGCTGAGCCACAGCTCCAGCCTCCTGAACCCTTTCAAGAACAACTCTGTAATCAGTATGGTGGGGGTTTTTTGTTTGTTTGTTTTTTGTTTTTTGTTTTTTAATGAAGCATTTGAAAATTTACAAGACAAAAATGAGGCATTGAAAAATCAGATCAAGTGTCAATATTTCATAATGCTCATCATATTCCACTTCTAAAACCCTACACTCCTCTTTTGCTAATCTGGGTTTCTATGCTGGGAAAATCTGGGTTAGTACAAAAAGTTGAACAGAATTACAGAGGAAAAAACCTAAATGCAAAAAAAAAAAATTAAAAACAGTAGTCTTGGGCAATAGAGTACTAAGCAGACATGATTTGCCCATGAACGGGGACATTAAAATGTGTACAGCTAGAGTAAACATCACCTAAAAATTGTCTACTATTCTGGAGCTCAAAGAAATTTTCTGTTTGTAGTTCCTACCACTTAGGAGGAAAAAGATCTGTCAGACATCAAACTGCCTTCTAAACCAACAATGATATTGGGACATTTGGATTATAACAAAAATATAATCTGATCTAGAGTTCATTTTAAATTTAGTTATGCAGATAACAAATGGAGCAGACAGAAGATGTCAAAAGCTTTCTTTGCAAATATATCAATACTCTTTTTAACAGATTTGCAAGACAGAATTGAGCAATAACTTAAAAGATTTTTACTATCCCCATCAACTAGTCCTTTTGCCATTCTTCCCATTCTTCCCTAAGTCTTGGGAAAAGGCCTGTTGTTCAGTGCTGGTCAACGGTTTTCAGAAGTCTGAAAAGCATGCCACGGTGGCCATGCATTTAGGAAACCTGAAGCTGGCATTGAATAAAAGGCTGTTGCAAGAAGTCTTCATTCTGACTCCATGGGCTCTGAGGTGAACTTTCATTTTCAGATGGCATTCAGTTTAATTTCTCAGATGCAATAGCCATGCTTTTAGAGTGTCATTGACTCAGGTAGAACTGTGGAAGTCAAATGGAGGAGACTTGAGCTGGCAATGAGAATAAATGAAGACTTATTTCTGCATCTGCCACTAACAGGCTATGTCATCAGAGGCAAGGCATTTTATGAATTTTCTTCAAGTACTCTTGAAGTATTTGAAACATTCATATGAACAACCTACATATATGGGAAAAAAGGCAGTAAAATAAGAAAAAAAAAGTTGTCTATTTCCCCAAGTCTCAATTTCCTCCCTTGAAACAAAGATAGGTACGTTTGTTGGTGTCTGCCAAATTCCATTTTGTAATTTAGTGTCTGGGTGCCAACACTGGAATATCCCTAGGTCTTTATAACATAAGCCCTGGAAGCCATAAAATTCTGGCTTCAGGTCTAGGGAGAAGACAGGGAACCTGAATTCTTTCAAGCCCCCCAGGTGATGCTGGCACAAGCAGTATAGCAGTACAGCTAAACATGATAACCGGCATAGTTATATCCACAGCACTTGCTATGAGCCAGAGATCTCACAAAGGTAATATATATAATTATGTGTGTCCTCAAACATGACCTGCGATATTCTTTCCAAATCCATGATTCTATGACTTCAAAAACCTTCCCACTCACATTTTACCTTGGAAATATCTTTCAAGGTCAGGATCAGATTTTTTTTTTTTTTTTTTTTTTTTTTTTGTTAAAGAAAGTTCCCTTGGCAACCAGCAATATACAATAAACAGATACTCAGTATGGTTTAGCTGGCTAAAATGCAGAGAATCAGACCAAAGTTCTTTCCTTGGAATCTGTTCCCAGGCAACTCTGGGGTGAATGAGTCTGCCTTTTGGAAGAGTTGCACACTCATCCTTTCCTAAAGACTTAACTGAAACGTGTCATGTATCAAAGACAGTTGTTATAGGTCAAAGAGCAAAGAGAATGGTGGTGTTTGCCGTCAGCAGTCAGCATTATCAGATCTCTGGACATGCCTGTCTAGAACTCCAGAGAGAGGTCAGAGCTTCCCCATGCAGTACCCTATGAAAATTTACTTCTGATTTCCATCTGTTTTATCCAGGACTATTTGCCAAGTAAGAAAATTCTTTTTTTTTTTTTTTGGCTTTTTAAAAAAAATTTTTTAAGAGAAAGGGACAAAGTAGAGAGACAGAAAGAGATAATCAATTTTATTTAGTTTTTCATGTGGCTTTTGAGGCTCTGACACTTGATTGTATACACATGGTGCTGCGGTTCAAAGCAGTGTCCTCACACATGCCAAGCAAGCCCTAAAACTTCCAAGCTACCATTCCAGCCCCTGACTGTTCATAACTTTTTTTTTTTAAAGGACAGTGAGAGAGAGAGAGAGAGAGAGAAAGGGAGAGGGAGAGAAATATCAATTTTTATCAAGTTTTCATGTGGCTTTCATTGCTCTGACACTTAGCTGTGTACATGGGTGCTGGGGTTTGAACCAGTGTGCTTGTGCATGCTGGGCAAGTGCTGTAACCGCTGAGCCACCACTCCAGCCCCCGGAATGTTCTTTCTTAAAACAGAAGAAAAATGAAACAGGTTCTATATTCCATATCCACCTTTCCCTTTTCCCTTTGAGAAAGAAAAGAATAAAACATGGAAACTGACCACCAGCCTAAGGGATGTGAATAGCTGCCAATGAGTGCACCATCAGCACATATCTCTGTGGACCCTTGTGGACCCTTCCTTCCTTTCTACCACCAACGTTTTCTGGAAGGTTTCCTTCGAAAAGGGTTCCTCAAATTCTACCCAAGGGCCGGGAACCTCCCACATGACCTCGTCTTTTTAAGTCTGTATTCAACTGGTTTCCACCATCGACCAAAGAGGAAGAATTAAAAGGCAATAAATATCCCCAATTCCTCTAGATCGTCAATGTTTTAAGTCATGGGTTAAGTAAAAAGATGCAAAAATTAGATCACTCTGCACTGGCCTAACCAAGAATTGCTTTGATGGAATTGTATTCTGACATCATTTCATTGATCTCCACCAAATAAGAGTGAGGAAACCCATTATAATATTTGCTGCAAGGATGTGATTAAACATTCATCATATTTACAGTATCTCTCCAGGAGCACCCAAGGTAAAAGTCCTTCCGTATTTTTTTCACTCTTATTTTCCCACTCATCCTATAGAGTACGTATTACTATTCTAACCATTTGGCACAGAAGAATGTGAAGATCATAAATTTTAAGGATTTTTCTCATAATGATTTAGCTAGAAAATGGTGAGACCAACACTCAAAAACAGGATTTTCCAAATCTGCAACCTTTATTTTTATTTTTGTGTAATTGCTCATATTGTCTAAAATGTCAGTGGTGACTTGGGTCTTTCTAAACCTCAATATTCTATGGTTTAAAAAACGGACATTGAAAGCCCTTTCTAGCACCCAAAACATTTGGACTACTCTCTTTTTTAAACTAAGTCAGATTTGAGATGGAGAGGGGAAGCTTCCTGATGCTAGAAGTTGATATAAAATAAAAAAGGTATTCCTAATAAGCACTAGGGTAAATTTTAAGGGCATAATTTCATCATGTTCCTAGAAACCAAAGTCTTTCCTTTAACCCATCAGATTCATAAGGGTGAGTCCTTAAAATTTGGGATTTTATATACACTTCCAATTAATAGGTGTATTGACATGATGTATATACATCCATTTTTGGATGTCCAATACAGAATTCACTCATTTAAACAATATTTATTGAATTCTAATAATGTGTCAGTCCCTAATTTAGGCAATGATGTCACTGTGGCAAATAAGCCACACACATTCTGTCACCAAGACTATATAATCTGCTCATGGGAGAGAGTCAATTGCAAATAGAAGTCATAACATTCCTACTCTCAAAGAACTTCTGCCTAGTGGTGGAGAACTGGACACTAGGCAAACAAATATATAAAAAATGCTAGATTTTATTATTTAGCATGTAGAAAAATAATAAAGGAGAGGGAGTAAGGCATACTGGTAAAGTAAAGGAAGCTGGTAGGTTTTAATTAAACATGACCAATGTTAGACTGGCTTTCTTAATTTGTTCATTTACTGAGTTTACACCATTAGTTTAAACCCTTGGGAAATATATTAAATTTTTACTTACTTCTCATGCTGATTTTTGTCAATTCACAACAATTCTGCATGAAATGCATTAAGTTAATTTCCAAAAGAATGTAGTTAAAGGGGGGAAAGGCGATATAATAGCATTTTGCTCTGGGAGATTGAACAATAATACTCAATATGAATTGGACCCAGACAGTGTATTCTTTAATGAAGGAAACCAGAGAAAGGAGACATAACAGATCTATTTTCAGATTCAGTTAACACGGACTGTTGCTTCTTCCTAATTTGTGGTGGAGCATACATCATCTCTGTTGGATTGGATGTGACAACGTTTGAGGAAATAAAATAGAAGCCATTGTTTTGTGTGAAAATTAGAATCAAGTTACAAGTCATCGAGCAATTTGAAGCCCTGAGAAATTATTTTTATGTATCTTAGTCTAATATAATATGAATAACTGAAGCATTGGCTTTATGTCTATTTATTTGATGAATTCATTGATAGGAAAGGTGTTCTTATACATTGACCCTACCACATTTATTTTTAACAAAGGATGTTATTAAAATGGAATTTTTAAAACTTGGGCTGAAACCAAAACCCATATACAAAATCTAAACATCAGTATGCTGCAGAGATTTAACAAAGAATCCTGTCAACTTGTTAGGTATCATAGTCTGGCAGTTAAAGGCAGAAAAAGAAAAAGGAATAAAGCTCACTTATTTTGGCACTTATGAGAGTGAAATTAAATCATTAGAGGTGGAGCTATTTTTATTTTACTTTGCTATTCATGATCATTCAATTATCTTGGAAAACAGCTGGCTACAGCACTTAGATTATACGAAGTCATATGAATGTGTACGTCAAAATGATGGATCTTTAAACGGGAGTCTGAATGCAAATGTGGGAAAAGAAAACAAACTAACAATAAAACATGGAATGAAGGGTAAAGAGGTAAGATAGGAAAAAAAGAAACCTGCGTACAATCACTCAGACTCAGCTCTCATGCCTGGATAAACCATGGATGAATTCTTATTACAGAATTACAAAAGCTTCCAGCCAAATGACTATTTTCAGGACATTCTAAATATTATGGACTCAATGGACTTCAGTGGGGAAACTTTGAATTATGCCCTGTTATTAGATAATAAAATCATTAAGATTCTGCCAGGTGGAGGTTTTAGCATCACATTCTTTTAATGAGTCTAGTCAACAGGAAGATAGTAATCAAGTATAAAACAGTGCATTTCTTCCAAATTTTCCATAATGTACACATTGAATTATTCATAATGTATTTAAATAATAAATCTACGATCTTATACTTCAATGCTGTCTTTGTTTATGCTTTAAACCAGTGACACTGGTGACTAAATAAAGCCAACAAAAGAAAAAAGTGGCTTTTCTTTCTCGCAGCAAAAATCTACCATAAAGGAAATGCATGTTAAGGTTTTAAATAACACTATAAATAACACTTTCAATGACATCTCTTCTTTTCAAAAATACTTAGTATATTTTTGTATTAAATTTGAGAAGTACTTACCAAAATTTAATTTCCATTTTTCCAGGCAATGCAGGCTAATATACAATGTAAGGCTTAGTATTGTTTTGCTTTGAGGGTTGTGAAATCTTTTCTTTTAAATTTCATGTTATGTGGAGAGCTAACTTTCATTTAGAAGAATTATAATTTAAAATGAGAGTCTAGAAAATGAATTTATTCACACATATCTGAGTAACTTGTGTCAATTAGCTTATGATTTTAATGGGAGCTAACTGTGGTTTTTGCTTCAAGTTCAACTGTGCTATCAAGAGGCACTTCCCAAAAAGTCAAAGCTGATCTTTATGCAAATAGAAACCAGACAGACATATACATAGATGAGCAGGACTATCTCAGGAAGACTTCTTTTATTTGCCTATGTAATAAATACTGATCAAGCATCTACTCTGCATGAGGCTTTGTGAATGACTAATAATGTAATGGGGAACAAGCCAGACTTGTCTTTATAAAAATGAAGAAGGATTCAGAAGATGTCATTGTTTTCTAAAACTTAACAAAACCCATAATTAAATGATGTCACAATATATGAGTGCCCATCATGTACTCATCTCTGTTCGAAGTGCTTCATACATATGGACTAATTTAATCATCACAACAATCCTCCAAAGTTTTATTATTACCACTTTTGAGTAGATGAGTAAATTCAGGCACATGAATTTAAGTGACATGCCTTAAACTATGTAGCTAGTAGTCAGATGGGGATGGAATTCTAGCTCAAGCAGTCTGGCTCCAGGGCTCCAGCTCTAAAACACGGCACCAATCTCTTCAGTAACTGACCCTGTGAGACCACCAACACCAATCCTATTTGCTGAATAAATTTCAAAGTGGTTTCTAAAGAATATGTGGTCTCCTAGCGGTTCAGTTGTTTACATTCCGTTTTTCCTCTCCCACTGTCTTCCCACAAAACCTAGATACTAAATTTTAAAATGAATTTCAACAAGTGATTCTCAGTGGCTGGTGGGCTGTGGAAAAAAATTACATTTTTTTTTTACAGGAGGAAATAAAATTTGAAGAAACTAACTATTGCCACAAATATAAAATCTCAACTACTGACTTGATCTAAGCTGAACCTAAAATTTAGTCCTAACACAGTTTCCCTTCACTTTCCTGTCTCAAACTGTTACTGAATATATCCACAAAAGATCTAAATAATAATCAGAGAAAATGAAAAGAAACATCAGCACCTAGTCCAAAAGAAAGAAAGGAAAAATACCAGTTATTATATTGTACTATGCACATATTAAGAAAGCAATTTTACCCAGTATTTTTCCAGAACGTACTAACAAATGTGAACAAATAAAGCAAAGTAATGAAATCTAAGAAAATACAAAATAAACCCCACAAAATTTTAGTATGCAGTGTTCAATTGGGATACAATTCTCCATGGGTCCTGTTTTTACATTTCTGAGAAAAGGAATTCAATAGCTCTATTCTAGACTATCTTTTCAAGGATGTTTTTATAGCAAACAGCCTTGGAAATTAAATCCTGCCTGCCTCTGGGAATAGGACAAATTTGGTTCATGACCAGGCATTCCAGATAATGTCTTTCTCTGAGGCTCAGTTTGGGAAGATACAGTAGAAGCCTCTTTTAAAAGACTTGTCTTTTTGAAGCTCAGAGTTCCCCAGCTGTGACACAGCCTCACTAGCCTGGCAGCATTCCCTGAGCTCACTCCTGCATCAGCTGGGGGATTTGGAAAACAAAGACAACTGATGTGAATGTGAAGTCCAGCGGCCTAGGACAGGTCTGTATAAATATATTTGTCTCTGACCTAGGAGTCTCATGTCTTCTGCCAGCATCTATGAAACTGCAGTACCCTAACACATGAGCTTCTAAGAAAAGTCTCAAATACTGTGCCATTTTTGATATTTTCCAATCAAGAAGTTAGCTGATTTTGCAAAGAAAAAGCTATGTTAGTTATACTTATTTAAATTTCTATATTTTATAATCCTCATGTTGCTGAAAAAAACTCAATGAAATATAAATATATACTTGAACTTGATAAGAAATGACCCATGGAGGCTGGAGCAGTGGCTCAGGGGTTGCAGTGCTTGCTGGGAATGTGCAAGTATGCGGGTTCAAATCCCAGCACCATGCACACAACGAAGCTTCAGGGTAATGAAAGGCACATGAAAAACTAAATATAAATAAAACTGATTCTCTCTCACTGTCCCTCTCTCTTAAAAAAATAGTATTAAAAAAAGAAATGAACCACAGGCAATCCTATATCAAACTTTTATGTAGAGAAATTCCCCTAGCAGCTGAAGTACACACACATACTCATCGATATAAAACCATAAAGAAATAGCAATTCTGATACACAGTATAAAAAGAAGCTTTTCAGATTTACCAGATAGACACAGACACATATACTCCAACTTCCAAAACAGCAAACTTCATATTCCATCTAATCCAATGATCAATGACCAGTCTAGGAATTCAGAACCTGGAGAGTAATGAATTATATTTTTTCAAATCATTCCAGAACTATTAAGATAGGAAGTGCAGTCAGCTGCATTTCTGAGTTCCACATTCGTACATTCAACCCACCTCAGGCCATAAAACATTTAAATAATTGCATCCATACTGAACATGCACAGACTTTTTCTTGTCATTAGTCCCTAAACAATACAGTGTGACAATTATTTACATAGCATTTACCTTGCATTATGTATTATAAGTAATCTAGAGATTAAAGTATACAGAAGGATGTGCACCAGTTACATGCAGATTTTATGCCGTTTCACAAGAAGGACTTGAATATCTACATACTATGGTAACCATGGAGGGCAGTTCCCTGAAACCAGTGCCCCAAGAGTACTAGGACACTACTGAGGCATGACTGCAGAGAGAAATAAACCTTCATCACTGCCTATAACTTCTCTTGGCTTTCTGTTTTTCCCTAAAGCACTCAGAACTTTCTGATATACTTTATATAAAACCTGCTGCTAATTTATTTATTTTTTTTATTTTTTTTCCACCTTTATTAGAAGTATATTGCGATACAGGATACAGATGAGGGGGAAACATTGTCAAAACTGTAGCAATCAATGTGTATAAAGTTTGATAACCAGGGGTAATGCTAACACATAGATAAGCTACTATGGGTTTCATCTATTGCAGTTTCCCCCAGAAGAACTCATGTGTTAAATGGGTATCTAG
>PVKS010033329.1:0-21793 GCA_004027875.1 Aplodontia rufa
CCAAGGTCCTAAAGCTTAGTAGTTCCAAATAACTGTATTTGGAGGTAGGGTCTTTAAAAAGGTAATTAAGTTAAGATGGGGTGGCCCTAATCCAACGGGACTGGTGTCCTTATAAGAAGAAATCACGACACAGACACGTACAGAGAAGAGCACGCAAGGACATAGAGAAGATGCCATCTGCGAGCCTCAAAGAAATCGCCGTGCCTTTGCCTTGACCTCAGCCTTCCAGCTTTCAGAACTGGGGGAATAATTGCAGATGTTTAAGCCCCACCATCTGCAGTGGATTCTCATGGCAGCTCTAACACTGTACAATGGCATTAAAACCTGATAGCAGCAACTGGTCTTCCTTTACGAGTATGGGCCAGGTGCTGTGGCGCACACCTGTTATCCCAGCGGCTCTGGAGGCTGAGGAAGGAGGATCGCAAGTCCAAAGCCAGCCTCATCAACTGAGTGAGGCCCTAAACAACTAAGTGAGATGCTGTCTCAAAATTAAAAAAAAAAAAAAAGGGCTGCGGATGTGGTTCAGTGGTTAAGCACCCCTGGGCTCAATCCCTGATACAAAAACAGGAATTTTATAACAGGGTCAGGTGTGGCACATGCCTGTAATCTCAGCAGCTCTGGTGGCTGAGGAGTAAGGCCCTAAGTAGCTTAGTAAGACCTAGTCTCAAAAGTAAAATTAAAAGGGCTGGGGATGGGGCTCAGTGGTTGAGTGCCTCTGGGTTCAATCCCTGGTACCAAAAAAAAAAAAAAAAAAGAAAGAAAGAAAAGAAAAGAAAAAAAGAAAAGTTAAGAATCTTACAACAGAATATCAAGAAGACCAGAGGGAGGGAGTATGGAGGAATCAGCTCAGAGGGGAACCTTTGACTTCCATGAGAAGCCCAATTAACACCAGGGTTAATAGAGGGAAACATGGAACCATGGGGAACCCAAGGGTGCGAGCCATGGACTGGCATCAGCCTTGGCTTGCTCTGTCAATATACCTTTGTTCATGATTGTTTGATAATGATTCCCTCCTAATTGTAAGACCATATTTAATGAATTATAAAAAGAATCTTAGAAGAGAATGACTGTCATTCCCATTTCTCAACTATCTTAGCTGCCCAAGAAAGAGGACTTCAAGAAGACTTCACGTGGTCTCCTTGTTCACGCTGTCTTTCAGAACAGCTACTCTCTCATTCTCTTTTCCGATGGCTCTTCCCTAATTCTGCTCTCATGGAGAGTTCTGTACCATTTTCCTAAAATGTTCTAAATTTCTTAGCTGTCTTTCATTTCTGTTGCTAACTCACAAATTTACCACCAGTGACAGCGCAGGATTTACATTTTTCGTAAGTAATGACATTTACCAAGCTGTAGCTAAGGGATATTTAGTTTTCACATTCCCCCGTCTTCCCATATCCACAAAAACATGTAAAATCATGGAAATTTAGCCTAAATCATCAAGTTTATTTCTTCATCTTCAAGTCAGAATGCTGTTAAACCACCCCAGGAAATGAGAATTTCTTCTATTAAAAAAATAAATAAATAAATCCTGAAAGGGAGATTCCACCAGCGCTGTGAGCTCAGCGCTTTAACTCCTTGTTGGGTGAGTCAAGTAATCCAAGCCCAGCTCAAGATTCTGTGCGTGACTCAGCAAGGCTGGGACTTCCTTATTCCTCTCCTTCAAAATGATGCAATCCCTTCAAAGAAAGACTTCCAGAAGAAAAGAGCAAACAGGATTAACGGTGGTGAATATTTTATCTCAGTGATGGGTGGGGTGGCTGGCATGTGGGGCATGTGGAAAGGAAACTTGGCCAAGTCTGTGGGTGAGACATGTAATATTCTATCCCAGTCATTCAGTAAGAAAATGATATAAAAAGGATAAGATAAAGACCCGGAAGAAGAAAGAGTGTGTGGAGCACAATTTGGAATAATGAGAAAAAAACGAGACCAGGAATATTGTGGGATAGGGTGTGGCAGCATGCATGGCCATTGGGGGGTGACCGATAACAAGAGTAGGAACACAGTAGGATATCCTGGGACTGAGTCTCTTACAGATGGGATGGGATTTCCTAGAAAGTGACTTCTAGCAGTTAGAACCATGTTCTTGTCATTGATTCACTCAACCAACAGCTGGGGAGTGGCAGTTAAGAACCCAAAATTGCATTAGACATGAGGGCCAGGACTGGCTGGCTCTATGTGAAGATCCTTTACTAGTAATCAGAAAGAGGAGAGGGAGAGGACGTGAAGGAGAAGGAAAAGGAGGAGCAGGCAGAGAGGAACCTTTTCTGTTAACTGTTTTATATCAGGAGTGTGAGGTTCCTTGGGAAACAGGTGGGCGTGTCTATAGGTTCCTGCCAGAATGAGGTGTGTCCTCCTGAGAGGGAGGGAGGCAGGGAGCAGGATTGGGTGCAGGGATAAAGGCTACACCGATGCCTGCTGTCCACTCACCCCCTGGGGAGCTCTGGAGCTGGGCTGGCCCTTCAGAGCTGCCCTGGAGTGGGCCCTGCAAACCCCATAGGAACCCCAGGATGGGGCCCAAAACTTGGACTAGGCGGCTTCCTTCCCCTGAGGGCAAGTCTGGGAGGAAATCAACCCTGAGCCATCAGAAGCTAAGAGTCCTCCTGGTAACTGGGGAATGAGTATCAGAGTTGAGGAGGTGTGAAGATCCAGGTTCTTCACCACCACACGTGTGCAAACTGAGGCACAGAGAAATCAGTTAACTCACTTAAGATCACACAGCAAGTGAGCGGAGAGCCAGTGTCTGGTTCCAGAAGCAGACCCTTCAATCATAAATCTCTATACTGTGTGTAGAGAGAACCTCCCAAATTGCCGTCTGTCGTTGTTGCTCAACAAATACTGGCTACCTTACTAGGAATGCTGGTGGTGACTGACTAGTCCAGTGGTGCTATCAGCCCTTATCCTTTCAGCAATCTGAGAGCTAAAAAGGTGTGGCCACGAGCATCTTTGTGGGCATAAGCAGTGAGTTTAAGTGATCCATAGATTAATATATTAGCCTGACAATGGAAGCCAGGAATTCTCCTGCAAGGACTAGAGTGGGTGCTGATATATAAATGGAACCCATATCTTCTCTACTGGCTGCCTTGGCATTTGGACCAATGAGGGTCTCCAGGGCCCTCTCTTCCACAGCCCTGAGGTCAACACGATGATTTCATTTTGTTGTCATTCAGGAACTTGAGGACAGTGAAGTCACAGCTGCCTGGGGTTAGGACAGCCTTACCCAGAGGGGTAGGAAAGATCACATGCTGTCTAAGGTGTGGAAGGGAGAGATGGAGAGAAGGACCCAGCCAGAATCTGCCCTGGCAGCACCTCTAGCAATGTTTCCGAAGGAAGTTTATTTTTAAAAAGAGGAACCATCAGCAAACTCCATGAACTCTACACACCAAGTCACTGGGGCTGAACAGCCCCCACCACCCTCCCACTAGCTTGGAGTCAGGGACAGTCCTTGGATGAAAGTGGAATGGAGGGAGACAGAGAGGAAACAACCATATGGAGGACTCAGGCATCAGATGCCCAGAGCCAACCCAAGCTGACTGAGGACATCCATAGCTCTGTCTCCAGGCCCAAATTCTGGGGCTTCCCCATTTGTAGGACTGTCTGCTCTCTGCTTGAGCCTGCAAACAGTGTGTCCCCAAGTGCCCCGGAGACTGAGGGCATCTACCCCAGAAATCATAGCAGGTAAGGGAGAATTTCAACATAGGTCTTCCTCCAGCTGGGGTGACTGAGCAGGCAGCATGGGCATGGGGCTATGGGATCCCTTAGGGTGATTGGTGGGTGACCCTTGCCCAGCTCCATCACACCAAAGTTGTGTTCAGCGAGGGAACTGATGATGCTTCGAATCACCCCCTGCACTGCGCCATCTAACAAAGATGAGGTTCCTGCAAGCCCACCACCCCTCCTGTCTGCCCTCCCCAGCTGCTCACGGTGGCTGGGCTGTGGCCGTTCTGTGTGCCTCCCACCTGTCAGCTCATCCATGCCTCCTGGCCACAATGTGGTTAGGTACTACTTTCATTTCTATTTGACAGATGTGGAAATGAAAGGCACACAGTACCACCCAGCTCAAGGTCACAGAGACAGTAAGCGGTGAAACAGAGGTAGCCTTCCAGAGACCCAGGCCCCAGAGCCCACGACTCTAACCACCTGACCACACTACCTCTCCCTCCTAACAGGAAGCTTCGTCTTCCCTGGGTTAATTTACTTCCTCACTTGGCAGAGATTCACACCTTCCATCTCCTTCCTTTACTCTTCCTCTTCCATGGCACTCCACCACTGCCACCAACCCTGCAGGAGCTCCCAACCATCTTCCCTTTGGAGGATCCTGGAATAGTTTCAGGGGAAATAAGTCAATGCCTAGAGAATGCCAACTTGCATGACAATGGGCTTTGCTCTTCAAAGTATAACTGAGAGTCAGCCAATTGGAAATGACGGCTGTTTCAGAGGAGGAGTATAAACTTTCTGGTAAGCTTCACCAAGCTGAGGTAAAATGAATCCACAGGTGTTATAGCAAACTATGAGACTTCTATGACCGATCAATGTCACCATCAACTAATCAATCATTACTTAACACAAATAAACCATAGAAATTTTTGAGCTCCAGTGTTTTACCTTCAGTAAGGTATTTGAAATCTGTCTTTAAAATTAGTCCTCTTTGCTAGGTGGGAAATATTTCATTCAAGTCGCACTTTCAAGAGCTCAGAAAGGAAATCACCAAAGGTAAGGCCCTCTCTGCTCATGCACAAGGACCTGAAGAAGTCAGAGGAGATATATTGTCCAGGAACTCGGGGGATATGGCAAATGAGTACCCAGACCTGCTGTGGTGGCAAATATGATGTAGAATGGTAACTTGTTAGGGTCAGCAAGAATCTAGGTGGCAAAACATCTGAGCCAGTTAGAGGTTTTTTTTTTCCTTTTTAAAGAGAGAGAGAGAATCAGTTTTTATTGAGTTTTTCACATGGCTTTCATTGCTCTGACACTTAGTTGTGTACGTGGGTGCTGGGGTTTGAACCTGTGTACTCACACATGCCAGGCAAGCACCGTAACCACTAAGCCACTGCTCCAGCTCCTTGAGCCACTTAGAATTTGATCAGAAAGCTAAGATTTACACATCGGGGCAGAAAGGAATTCAAAAGTGATTCTAGACATGAGCTGAGAGGTGTTTTCAAAGTCAGGCAAAGCAAAAACAAATTTAGGCTGGAGTTGATCAGCAAAGATTCTATGGAAGAATATAGGATTTCAGGTGTCAAGGAAGGAAGCAAAGAGCTAGGAAGAGCAATACAGGCAAAGCAGGAAGGATAGGAAGCCTGCGGACCAATACTGGTTTGATGCAACTTTCAGCATAAGAGTTTGGCCTTCCTGAGAGGAAAGACATCTGTAGGTTGGGTCATCAAGTGAGCTATTAAATCAGGAGTTTGGGAGTGAGTCCATCAAATGGAAGGGAGCCACTGAGGTTTCTTGAGCAGCAAATCACAGTTTAAAAAGAGCTTATAAAAAATCTAATAGTAAATGGGCAAGTGATCTAAAGAGACATTTCATAAAAGAAGTACAAATGACTAACAGATTTATGAAGAAGGGATCAACATCCTTAGCAATCAGGGAATGCAAATCAAAACTATACTGAAATTCTCTCTCACTCCAGTTATGAGACAATCATCAAGAACACAAATAACACTGAATGCTGGTAAGGAGGTGAGGGGAAACGTTCATTCATACGTTGTCCGTGGGGATTGCAAATTAGTACAACCATTTTGGAAAGTAGTTAGAAGGATTCTCTAAAGACTAGGAATGGCACCACCATATGACCCAGCTGTCCCATTCCTTGGTGTTTCACCAAAATAACCCACATCAGCATACTATGGTGATGCATGCATATCGATGCTTATAGCAGTGCAATCCACAATAGCCAAGTAATGGAACCAGTCTAGATGTCTGCCAGCAGATGAATGGATTGATAAAATGTGGCATATGTACACAATGGAGTTTTACTCAGCTATAAAGAAGAATAAAATGATGTCATTTTCTGGTAAATGGATGGAACTGAGGAACAACATGCTAAGTGATGCAGAAAGTCATGGATCAAATGTTTTCTCCCATATGTGAAAGCTAAAAAAAATTAAAAAGGAATAGAAAAGGTATCTCACAAAAATAGGAGACCAACAGAGCAGAGGAAGGTGGGGAGGGGAGGGTAGGGAGGAGGGGTCTAGGAAGAGAGAAAATAATGGGGAAATACTGGGGAATGAAATCAAACAAATTGTGCTATGCCCATGTACAAACATCCCACTTTTATACATAATTATAGCACTCTAGTTTAAAATCAATAATAGCAGAAGGGGGACCTGCATAGTATGGCAAGGGGGTCAGTGGAAGGGAGGAAGGGACAGAGGAAAGACACTAGGAAATGAGATTGACTGAATTATATGCATGTACAAACATGGCATAATGAACCCCCCCCATTCTGTATAATTATAATGCACTAATAAAATGGGGGAAAAAGAGATCATGACATTAAAAATCAAAACAAATTAAAAAACGGCGCTATGGAATCTCAGTGGTGGGTGGATGCACTGCACAGGGAGAGGTCAGTCAAAGAGCTGATGATCCGGGAGAGTCTGGAACGGAGAGGCCGGAAGACTGTGGAGCAAGGGATGGGCCTAGCAAAAGGAAGGACCGATGGGATTTGGTGGCTGATTCCACAGGGGGCAAAATGGAATTGACATGGAATCTGATGGTATCTTTAGTGAAAGTATTTTCCCGCTGGTGGATAATGAAGGCTCTGGCATGTAAGTGAACTAGAATTAAGAAGTCAGGGAGCTGTCTATGGGAGTAGGTGACAAATCCACACTCAGTCACACTTAAGTGAGGAAGAACATCCATACTGGAATTGGGATTTAATTACAGCACCAGTTCTGGCTACAGCCACCCTCTGTCTCTACTTGACCCTTTTTAATATAAAGTCAGCAGAGATACAAACCTCATTTTCTAAAAACTATGCCACTCTTAGAGTTCTACAAAACCATTTGTGGGTTTTTTTTTTTTTCCCACAGAAGTATAGGATCAAAACAAGCAGTTACCTTGACATTTTCCAACACACTAGAGCTGTGTTTGGAGCTCAAAAATTTCCAGCCATTATCAACAGGCTGCAAATGGCCAGTGAGGGAGGAGGCTTCCCCTCCAGGCCTCTAACTTGAACTCCACAGTTTCTGCCTCACAAGCACCTGGGTGTCACTTTTTTCTAACCGCGCAAATCCTCTGTTTTCCAAACGAAGATTATGATTCCAAAGGATTGGAGTATTATACCCAGTTTCTGAAATCTGATGTTTATACTGTACCCTCTATTTTAGTCCAAAACCTCAAACATTAGTTCTCATCCCTAAAAGATGCTCCCGTTTTAGCTTTTAACTTTCAAGACTTTTTTTTTAACACATTCCCAAAATACTTTTTTTTTTAAATCTCATTTTTTCTCCCATCCATTCACACTTCATTCATCAGTGTGTGGTCAGCCAGGTTAGGAAGACAAGAAGGTTTTTAAGTAGTTGAAAATGTGTGTTTGAGATTTGGTTCTATGATTTGTCCTTTAAGATGGAGTCTGAGCCTATAAAAAGTTGGAGTGGGAGCAGAGCACGGCAAATGTGTTTGCTTTTCTTAGATAAATCTGTTAGTCTATGTGTGCTGTAAAATGGCATTATCCTCCAATGGAAACCACACTCCTACACAACAGACGCCACTCTGCTTCCACAGACTTTCCCGAGCAAGGATCAAAATCCCTCCTGAAGTCAATCCCATGAGGAAACTATTAGTTTGGTCCCCCATTGGGGTTCCAAGATGAGATTCTTTGCAAAAGAACATTTATCAATTAGCCAGTTCAAAAATGTAACTACACACAATTTCCAAAGCAGAATTCTCCAAACAAACTGCTAAGTACTAGGAAAATCCAAAACTCACGACCAATGAAGAAGGAAAACAAAAATAGAATTTTGTGTTCAATAAAATCCAAGGAGATATGTGGAGAAACACTAATACTACAAATATATTGGTCCCTGGTATGGACATATAGACTTACCAGATTAAGAAGTGTCAAGTACTTCCCCTGGGCACCATCTTGAAATATTTTATATTGCTTCTTATCCTTTCCATGTAGTGGGATGTAATAATTGAGGAAAATATACCAGTTCAAGACAAGGAAGTGGTATATGCACGTACAAGTCTTCATCGTAGCAGGCCACTGTGAATATCTCAGGTTGCTTCTTTGTAGTATCCTTCTGTGAGTTACAAATCAAATCCTACGCAGGCTGGAGAGCTGTAAAACACACCCATCTGGGGTTGAGAGTTTCACCTTGGGTTGGAGTTTGCTACTCGTAGGCTATTGTCCTGATAAACTTGGGAGAGAGGATTAATGCTGAGTTTCAGAGTCCTGTTTACATAACGATAACCTGTAATTTGCATTCATTTCTACCTTAGCTTTGGAGGAGGGGAAGAAGCAAGCACTTCACTTTGCACTATTTGACTGGGGCATTGGAGTGGTAGCATGGTTAAACGACCTTGTTATGAAATGCCAACATCTTCAGCTAATAAAACTCTCTACTGGCCCAACTCTTGTTTGATTTCATTTGGGAAGAACAGGAAGTTGCCATAGTATTTCTTTGAGGAAAGCAAGTTGTTAAACTGGGAGGTGGAGACCACAGGCATGTTGAGGGCAGGAATCAAGGTTAGCAGGAAGGGAGAGAGTATTATAATCCTGCTTCTGAAACTGCCAACCTTTGGTCCTCCAAGGAATGCTCAAGGGGTTCTTTTGTGTTGGTTTGGTTTTCTGTTTGTTTTAGTTTTAGTTTTGTGTCTTTAACCTAAAGAACTAAGAGTCCCCCAGCCACTTCATTCACATAAAAGTTTCTGTTCCCAGAGGGAAAAGCATGGGAAGAGATCTGTGGCCTGGACGCCAACATACCTGAGTGTAAACAGTGCCAAGGGTCAAGGGTCTCTGCACTGCCCTGGAGGGAACGAGACATGGTTGGGCGGGGCAGAGTGCAACAGTGGGCCCTGCCTCAGCCTCAACAGGGGGAACTGAGGGACCACTGGAAATGCCATGCCTTGTGACATCATTAGCTTGTCTCCCTGGGCAACTGACCTAGAGGGTTGAGCAAATTCCTCAGAGAAACACTCCCCATGTAGTTGGGTAAGTCTGCAGTTAGTGCTCTTGCTGATTTCACCAGGGGTCTTGAGAACTGGGAGGAGGAACCACAAAGGGGATCTGGAAAGCAAAACAAAAACAGAAGTAAGCCCATCGACTAAGAGTCAAAGAACTTCACACATCAGGAACTGGAACTGTTGTTGGGAGAAAAGTAGGCCTCAGTTGGCAGCTGAGGGTCTGCATTGTAAGTTTGTCTTAGTCTGTTGGGGATACTATAACAAAATGCCACAAACTAGGTGACTTATAAACAACAGAAATTTATTTTTCACGAGTCTAGAGGCTGGAAGACCAAGGTGGCAATGCTGGCAGATACAGTGTCTGCTGAGGACCCACTTTCTGATTCACAGATGACCGTCTTCTCACTGTGTCTTCACATAAGAGAAGGGGAAGATAATCTCCCTTGGTCCTCTTTTATCAGGTCAAAAATCCCACTTATGAAAGCTGTGCTCTTGTGAACCAACCACCTCCCCAAAACCCTCCACATCCGAATACCATCACCTTGTGGTTTAAGATTTCAACACATGAATTTCAGGCTGTAATAGCAAATCATTCCCGAAAAGCAGGATCCAGGACTTGGGTGACATCACTCTGTACAAAACTCCATGGGCTGGTCTAAAGTTGGTAGAATTATAATGGCAGCTAATACTTTAATGGTGCTTAACTATTGCTGGGCATTGTCCCAAGTGCTTTACAGGTTAACGCATTCCATACTTTAAACTCCACTATGAGGCCGGTACTGCCATCATATTCACTGGCAGATGAGGAAATGAACGCCCAGGCTGGTAAAAGGCTATGTCCAGCAGCTAGTAAAAGGGAGGGCTGCAGTCTGTACACCAGAGGACCTGGAGCAAACGAACAAGGCCTGCTCTGCACACACTCAAGCAACCCTTTCCACAAGTCTCCCCCTCTCTGCCGAGTCCCTTTTACTCCTTTATCTTCCCATCAGAAGATTCTCTCAGAAAAGAGTCAGAAATGTTTTGAAACTTGGTGCACATAGATATTATGCTATGTCTCCCCAAGTATTTCCTTTTTAGACATTATTGAAGCTTTGGAAACTCCATCCCTTTATACAAAAATCTCAAACATAATTCTGCAGATTGGTAAAGATTGAGGCAAAGATGGGGGGGGGATAAAGACCCACATCTCTGAAATTGGTGTGTCAAGACCTAGAGACCTGCCTTTGATGGCCAAGATGTTTTGCCTCATTCTTGCCTCCATGTTCACAGAGAACTTTCATACATATTGATATGATTATTTAAAATGATTTGTAAGAGAGCCAATATCTGACATTAGAATCTAAGTAATTGTTATTAGCATTTTAATAAATAGTAATGTGAAATATATATGAAGATTCATTTATAAAAATTCTGTGATTTCTAAATGCAATATCTGCATTTTCTGTTAAAACTTTCCACAAAATTCTTACCAAAAAAAAAAAAAAAGACTCTGGATTGTGATCATAGTCACATCATGGCTTGTATATCTGGATGAATAACCAGGTGCACTTTCAGGAAGTGTTTTGGCCATCTGTCCCCCCACCATGAAACCAGGTGGAGCTTTGGAGAATATGAATGTCACCAATTAGCTGCACAATATTCAGGAACTAGTACATGCTGAGGGTGCTCCTTGACTATCTTTTCCCTTTCTTTAAGAGTTTGGAAGGCTAATATTGAGAAATGAAGACAATTATTTACTTACTTAAAAATAAAAAGACAAATCTGGCAGAAATGTAATATTTTGCACAGGAAATATTAAAAACATAAACATAAGCATATTTCATACTTTGATTTGAATATTACATAGAGAACTTGATTAGTAAAAGTGGTATGCTCTATAACTCTTATTTACCCAAACATTCTTGAGTGATTACTATGTGTAGGGGGCTTACTAGGTGTTGGGGTTTTCCTGAGGACTAACAGCAATGCAATCCCTGACCTCATAGAGTTTATTGGGAAATAGATGCTAAACAAGACTAAAATAAGGTAGATCTTAATTCATAAAAATGGGGACTTCTGTGAAAGGCAAACACAGTGGTACTGTTGGAAGGAATAGCAGATTCAGAAGTGGGGTCCTTGGGGTGCAGGGAGCCAGCCCTCAGGACACCAATCATGAGCAGGTCTGGCTCCCAATACAGCCCACATGCTATGGGTGGTCTCCTGTTTTTCAGTGAGCTCTTTTTTGCCAGCTCCTATGGGCTGGTGTTTCCCAGAGGGCTGGCCCCGTTCACTGCCCTTCTCATTCAACATTCACCCTATCGATATTGCACATGATCATGGTTTCTACTATCACCTTTATTATCACAAACCTGATTCCTCCAGATCAGCCCTCTCTGCCTGCCCCCTCCAAATTCAAATATATCTTCAACTCCCTGCCATTGGATATCTATCTTCTCAATGAGGCAGACACACCTCAAACTCAACATGTCTAAATGGACTGACTCATTGCCTTTCCCCAAGATGGGCCTTTCTTGTCTCCATCTTGGATCCATCATCTACTTGAGTGACTTACTTGTCTTCTCTCTCCTTTGTCCCCAACCCCAATCAGCCACCAAACCCTGCCAGTTCATCTCCCAAATCAGGCTCAAATCTGACCCCTTTCCTCCACCTCTATTTTTTTTTTTAATATAAAAGAGAGACAGACAGTAAGAGAGAGAGAAAGAGAATCAATTTTATTTAGTTTTTCATGTGAATTTCATTGCTCTGACATTTTGTACTTGGTGCTGGAGTTCAAACCCATGTCCTCGCACATGCCAGGCAAGTGCGGTAACCACTGAGCCACTGCTCCAGCCCTTTTTCCACCCTTGCTAAAACTTCCCTGGTTCAAGTCCTCATCTCTTGTCAGTACCATAGCAACTGTCTCCTAATTGGTCTCCCCAGGTCTAGTTTTATTCCTCAATTCTACACTTCCCAAGGTATGGGGAGTAATTCTTTCTGAAATGCTGCATTTGTCTTTGACTTACGTCCCTTTACTACATCGATGTCAGCAACAGGATAATATCTGAGTTCTGAAATTTTTAATATTCCCCTCCACCCAGCTCCTGTATGTTCTCCAGCCTCATCTCTTGTCTCACAATTGATGTTCCTCCGCAATGCCAAATTGGCAGAGCCTCCCACCCAAGTTTGGCAGGGTCACACCAGCTGCCTTCTCTCCCACTGTCACTGCCTCCCAATGGTCTCTCTTCACAAGTCTTTGACTGGTTATCTCAGATTCATCCTCCAAAATGCAGCCCAGCAGTTTCCTACCCCAGTAACCCTTCCCTGAACCTCTCCCCAACCAGGCCATACTTAATAATCTCCCTAATGCCCTATGCAAATTCCATGATGATTGGAAAATTTTTTTTGTACCAGGGATTGAACTCAGGGGTGCTTAACCACTAAGCCACATCCCCAGCCTGGTTTTTTTTTGTTGTTGTTGTTGTTGTTTGTTTTTTGAGATAGAGTCTCACTATGGCTTAGGGTCTTGCTAAGTTGCTGAGGCTAGCTTTGAACCTGCAATCTTCCTGCCTTCGCCTCCTGAGCTGCTGGGATTTAGAATGAGCCACCACACCCAGCAAATTCATCTTTTTTTTTTTTTTTTTACTGATGCCATTATCTCCTAAGATTCAGAGACTCTGTGTTTGAATTCTCAGAGCTTAGCAGAATGCTGGGCACATAGTAAGTACTTCATAAATATCTGTTGAACAAGAAAAGTAATCCAATTAAAAATGTGCAAAGGACCTGAATAGACATTTCTCAAAAAAAGACATAAATGGCCAACAGATATAAGAAAAGATGTTCAACATTATTAATCATCAGGGAAATGCAAGTTAAAACCACAATGAGCTATCACTTCACACCTGTCAAAATGGCTATTATCAAGAAGATAAACAAAGACAAGTGTTGGTGAGGGTGTGCAGAAAACGTAAACGGTGAGAATGTAAATTAGTACAGTTGTTGCAGTAAACAGTAGGGAGGTTTCTCAAAAAATGAAAAGTGGAAGTACTTTATAATCCAGCATTTCCACTACCAGTTATATATCCAAAGGAAATAAAATCAGGATGTGGAAGATACATCCTCGCTTCAAGCTTTGTGCACCATGATTCACAATAGCGTGCTATGGAATCATCCTACGTATCAAACGATGGACGATGGATAAATGGACAAAGAAAATGTGGCATATACAGGTCACCCAGTGGAATATTATTCAGCCTTTAAAAGGAAAGCAGTCCTGCCATTTACAAAGCATAGGTGAACCTGGAGATTTTTTTAAGTGAAATAAGCTGGGGTGGAAAGACAACTAGTGTCTCATCTCACTTATGCATGGAATCTAAGAAAGCAAAATTCCCAGAAGCAGAGAGAGTCCAATGGTGGCTACTGAGGGCTAGGAGTTTGTCCTGGGAAAGTTAGCCAAAGGTTATGACATTTCAAGGTAGAAGGAGGAACAAGTTCAAGAGATCTCTTGTACATCACAGTGACTATTGTTAACAGTACTTAGATTGCATTTTTCTGAGAGTAGCCAGGCACACTGGTGGTCACCTGTGATCCCAGCAACTTGGAAGGTTGAGGCAAGAGGATCACAGGTTCCAGGCCAGCCTTGGCAACTTATTGAGACCCTGCCTCAAAATAAAAAATTTTTGAGCTGGGTATGTACTTCAGTACATACCCGGCCATGAGGTTCAATCCCCAGTACTACAAAAAAAGAAAAAGAGAAAGAGGGAAAAAATTGCCAAGAGGAGATTTTAAGTGTTCTCATCACAGAAAAGGGGGGTTTGAAGTAATGCATGTGCTAGTTCCCTGATTTATCCATTACACATCATATCCACATTTCAAAACATCATTGTGTACACCAGAGATGTTCGCAATTTTATCAATTCAAAAATAAATAATTATGATGGAAAAAATCAGTTGAATAAATGACTATGTGAATAGTGGGGATCCCTGTCTACTGAGCCTTGCTACAAAGCTGGTTCCTTCATTATGCCTATTATGTTCAGAATGTCCAGCTGATGGGTTCAAGGGAAGAGACAGAATACTAGGAGGAGTTATGTCATAGGTAGCCTAAGCCCTGGAGGAACTCGCAGCCAAGCAGTGAGACAGGTATGTAAACAAAAAATTATAGCATGATGTGACAAGTAGTGTAATAGAGGTGTACATAAACTACTAACGGAGTCTAAATAGCCTGCACTTTATTCTGTCATTTTAAATACGCAGAAGACTGAGCTAAAATGAATGCATTGAGTAAACCGAGAAACTCAGACTCCATGCAGGAGAAGTTAAAGTGACCTCACTTGAATACAGGAGTCGTGGCCAACATCCCAGAGAACAGTCCCAGGCCAGCCACTGAGTGGAGAGAGGGACCCTGGGCTTGAATCTGGGTCTGGACATTCTGTACAACCTGGGGCTGGTCAGCACCTGGCCACTGGGAGGTGAGCAGTCTCCTCTGCCTTGCACCCTTGCCATGAGGTCCCGTGCAGCCGCAGGCTAAAGCACTGTGGCCAAGTGACCATGGACTCAAACCTCTGCAACTGTGAGACAAAAGAAACCTTTCCTCTTTTTTCTCAGGCATTTTGTCACAGCAACAGCTGACTAACACAGGGGTCAATTCCTTTATGGGTAATGGGGCTCAGGGAATCTGGAGGGGCGATCATTTTGCCACTCGAAGGTGCAGCATAACTGAGCTAACAGATAATTGAGCCTCTGGAGAGACTGGAGGGAAGCCTCAAGCCCACACAGATACAGCTGTGGAGGAAGGTTCTGGAAGATGATGGCCACAGGTAACAAGTGCATGCTAAGAGAATGGGGACGTCTGGACGCTGAGTCCTCAGGCTTATGGTGAACAGGTCTGAAGGACTGCAGTGTCATTCTGGCACAAGGGAGAGATACCCCAGCTACTGTACTAAGCAAACAACTACCAGGTAAGCTGACGGGGCTGGTCCTTATCCACTTAACCTGCACAGCACTTCTGAAATCGTCTTTTCTCTTTGAAGGTCTACACCTCCCCAGCCTCAGGAGCTCACTTCACTTGGCCCATCTTTGGATAAGTAGTCTCACGTTGAACCCTCAGCTGAGGGCCAGGGCTTTGCACTCCTCCAGGAGTGTCTGAAATACCTCTGTGTCCTGGGCACCTGCATGGTAGCAGGAAAACTACAGCTGCTAGAAAGAATTTGTTGTTTTCATGGGTCAATTCTGCCATTGTGGTATTCTTAATAGTTACCTTGGATTTCCTGATTATTATCACCCAGTTCCATTTGTATTTCCCTGCTGACTCTGAATTAATATCCCATGCACTGCCTGTGGAAGTACCTCTCCCCAGTAAGAGGAGCTGATTCTGGGAGCAAATGTGTGTACAGGACCCAGCTGAGGTCAAGGTGCAGGGAGACCAGGATCTTCCCTCCAGTGGAGTTTGCTTTCCTGGGAGTCCTGGTCTACTTTCTGGACGCGGCTGAGAACCGAGTGAGCATGAGATGATTAACCTATTGGGTTATTTTTGTCACATTCAAGAGCGCTTGTTTTTTCTGAGGCCACTGTGAGTTGCCTGGTTTTTAACAGCTAGAACTTTCAGTAGAGGCCCCTGTCTGAAGTCTGCTGAGAACATGTATGGGTTTCCAGACACCAAACCAAGCCAATGCTAAAGGGCTCCACAACTTGGGGTTTTTTTTTAATTTTTATTTTTAATAAGTCTTTAACAACTCTCTTGAAACCACTACTTTGCCTGATGCATTAGGAAAACTGATTCCCATCTGCCTTCCTCTTTAATCTCCAACTTCACCTTTTCAATGGAATGCAATGTGTGTTATCTTCTCAGACGAACTCAGAGGAACACAGCTCTCTGCCAGTAAGTTTTTAGTTAAAAGGCCAAAGAACTCTTCCTGTTTACAGGAATGGCATTGACTCACATTGTTCAAAGAGCTGAGATGATGAAAGAAAAAAAGGAAAACAACCAAAAAAAGCAAATTGGAGGTCTTTTGATTCAACCTCTTCATCTTCCGGATGAGAAAAATTAAAGCTCAGAGAGAGTAAGACACTTGTCCCAAGTCACACAGCTGTAAATGCAAGGGCAGTGACCAGAATATAGGTCTCTGAACAACCAGGCCAATATGCATTTACTTTTTCTTGAATCAAACTTTTTTTTTAATATCCGAATTCTAGAATTTTAAGTGGAATTTCCCTTGTGTGAATTAGTTGGTATTTCATTTGATTATGTGAGATCTGATGAAGTTGTTAAAGAGAAACAGTCTGCCTAGAAAAGCCATTTTTAGACTGTCAGATTTCACATTTTGTACCTCCCTAGTTATCAGAAATGGATATTTTTTTCTTATAACTCAGGTATTTCATGTAGACTTTTATATCCTGAATTAATCATAAAAATTACAAAAACTATTTGATACTGAAAAATCAGCACATTTCAGTTTCAGGCTTTTGAAACTTGCGTGAAATTCACAAGAAGGGCAGTCAGCTAAGCTCTGACTCTTTTATTTTAGCAGTCTGCATCAAAAAGCACAAGTCATGTATAATCATGCATGAATGGCACTTTGCTAACTTTGTGATAAATCTATTTATCAGGTTTCTGATAAATAGACTATGGAATTAGTCTATTCATCCTTTCAGCTCTATTAGTTTTTGCTTTATATGTTTTGTAGCTCTGTTGTTTGGTACATACATCTTTAAGATTCCTATGTCTTCCTGGTGGATTAACCCTTTTAGGTATGTGATGTACCTCTGTGTTTTTAGGAAGTTTCTGTGTTTAGATAATGTATACTTCATCTTATATTTATAAACCTATTCATTTTCAAAAATTAAGTCTTACATGGTATGTACAATACTTTACCACATAATTATTGAAAATTGTATACCTTTTTTTTCTTCAAAAAAGGGTGCTACCGTTAACTGCATCTTTTTCTAAAATAATCGTGTTGGTACTATTTAAAAATCATTTATTACTAAATTCTCTTTGGTGCAATATTAGGATGCATGGAACACTCATAAATGTACACAATTATGTGGTGAAATATGGTATTTTTCATTACTTTTACTGTCAATCTGTTTTGTTCAAAATAAAATGCGTTTCTTGTTTACAGCATATTTGGAACCTGTTCTTTTTGTTTCGTTGACCACTGCTCCAATATCTGCCTTACAATCGGTGTACGTACACCATGTATATTTAAGGTAGCTAGAGATAAGTGAGGAACCTTCCATTTGGCTATTTGAATTACTTTGTTTCCTCTGTTTTTTATAGCTCTGGTCCTCCCTTCTCACCTTTCTCTGTGCTCCTTGGACACTAGGATTCCATCTTGAGTTCTACCTGTCTTTGTTTGTATCTCTGCATAGTTTTCCTAGTGGTTACTCTGGGTGTTACAACACATACACAACTTGTTAGATTCTGCCGATGCTAAAATTTTACCACTTCAAGGAAAGTATGGACTCCTTACTTCTATTTTCATCCCTTCACTTTTCCTACTTTTAAACATCGTAGCTTTGACTCTATGGTGGCGTTATGATTTTTGTTCTCGTTAAGTATATAATATATGAAAATCATGATGTTCCATATTTCTATCTCTACACTGCTTCTCTCTCTCCTGAAGCTTCAGATTTTCTGCTTCCAGTTTGAATGATGTCCTGTAGCAGTTCTTTAAGGTTAGTCCTGCTAGCAACACATCCTTTTGGTTTTCCTTCATCCGAGAGTGTCTTTGTTTACCTTTGACTTCTGAAGAATAGTTTATCATAAGACAAACAACTCATCCTTGACTCCTCTTTTAGCACCTGCTGCATGTGGTGCTCTCTCCTTTCGGCTTCCATAGTTTCAAATGAGATGTATGCCATTAATGGCCCTTTTGTTCCCCTATCATTAAGGGTTCATTTTTCTTTGGCTGCTTTCAGAAGTTTGGTTTTAATATTCAAAAGTTCAATCACAGTGTGCTGAGCCATAGTTAAAATTTTTTTTTTCAGTTTCTTAAATCTGTAGGTTTATGTCTTTCACCAAATTTGGGGAATTTTCAGTCATTATGTTTTTTGCAAATAATCCTTCAACCTCTTTTTTCCTATTCTCCTTGTAGAACTCGAATGATCTGATTTTCCCCCATCTTTTTGTTGTTGTTGTTGCCTAATTGGCCCTTGACAGTTTTTTTTTTTCAATTTTCCCTCTGATTTTTATTTTTTTTTCATTCTTATATTTTTTATTTTTCTTTTCTTGGGGTGCTGGCATGGAACCCAGGACCTTATATGTATGCTAGGGAAGAGATTTTTAGACTGAGTAAATATTATTAATATGTTTTGAAGTTCTTTGATACTATGCTCTGTCATTTCCAAATTTTATTTCTGTTATTATATCTACGTTCTATAATTTCCATCAAGTCTTTTTTATAACTTCTATTTTTTCATTGATACTTTCTATTTTTCAATTATTTCAAGAGACTTGTAATTGCTCATTGAGCTCTTTTACGCTTAAAATGTGTATCAGATAAACCCAGCATCCAACTCATCTCTATGTTGTGTTCACTGCCTCTTATGCTGCTGTTGTTATCATTCAAGACGCTGTTTTTATCTGGGCCAGTAGCCCATGCCTGTAATTCCAGCAAACTCAGGAGACTAAGGCAGGAAGACCACAGTTCAAGGCCAGCCTCAGCAACTAAGCAAGACCCTGTCTCAAAATAAAATAAAAAAAAGAGCTGGAGATGTGGCCCAGTGGTAGAGCACCCTTGGGTTAAATCTTCAATATAAAATAAACAAAAATAAAAACATAATGTGTCCTCATTCTTGGCATGACAGTTGCTTTTCATTTGCATTCTGGAAATTTGGGCTATAGTCTTAGGAGACTCAACATTCTATTTAAATTTTGAGATTTAGCAGGCAGTCACCCTGCTTAGGCTCAGCACAGGGGTCCTGAGCTGACTTTTGTAGGCCAAGTTTTGGATGACAATTTACTGTGTTGAGCGTGTTTTCTACACTATTTTAATCCGATTGATCTCTGATGTGACTGGCATTCCTGGTGTGACAACCAAAAATGTCTCCAGATATTACCAAAATCCCCTGGGAAGAAAATCACTCCTGCTTGAGAACCACTAATTACCAGAGGCCAGCAGAATTCATCGTGCACAGTGTGGGGAAGACCTTGCTTCTGCAGAGCAGTCGATTCCCCCGCAAGGCTTAGGGGTGCACTTTGGTATTTTATCCTGTTTCCAGGCACCAACCCCTTTCCCGGGGAGAGGAAAAGGCTTCCTCTGCCTGCTCCTGCATCTGACCACACTCGCACTCCATGAGGAAGTGGGTAAGTGGGTTCTATCATGGAGCAGGATTGGAGTTCCTGTATAATCCAACTCAGAATAATCCAGCCCTTGACAAACCAGAGGCCTTTATTAAGGAATTGCAGTCATCAAATTTCAAAGTGAAGACTTTCTGGAGTTAAGTACACATACTTACATTCAGCGGTAAGTTATGCTGCCAAAGATCATTATCAGATACATCCTTTTTTGCTTGTTACTTGGTTTTCTTCTTTTCTACATTGCTGAAATGACATCACATGACCTTATGAAAGTTCTTGCTTTTCTGTCTGGAAACAGGGTAGTGTTTCATAAAAACAAGGACCAGGTCACAGGGCTGGTAAAAATCCCCTTGTCTTAAAAAACAAAGCAGAAATAAATAAGTTTAAAAAACCTGCCAGATTGTCAGTTGCAGAGCTGTTTTGGCTAATCATTTACTGCCCCGTGAATGAAAATGTTCTCCTGAAACTGTGTGAGAAGTGAATGAAGCTCTCTTGTTTACAAAATGGTTGAGTTCAAGGTCTCACCTGTTGGCTTCTTCGGCTTCTTCTGCTTCCCATCAAGTTAGTATTATTGCATATTAATTATTCATCTGGAATTGCTTCACCTTATTTCATTGGGCCTCATCCATGGTCACTGAGCATCTTCCACCAGTATCTTCTAGAGTCCTTATGGTGTTCCAGACTTCTCAGTGTGATTTCAATGTGTTTTATGGGTGCCCAAAGTAAATTACATAAAATAAAAACAGCCCTCAACTCCAGTCCCCAGGTCTTTATCTACCTTGTCTTGAGAGATGTCAAAACTTTTTTCCATGGCACCCTTCCTTTTCCCTTTTCTCTGTTCACCTTCTAAGAATCGGGAGGAATCATGTTTAAAAAGCTCTATGTAGGGAGGAAATGAAGCATAGCTACTGGATTTCAAGACTGCTCTCCAGTCAAAGGCCTCTTCGCTGATGAACTTGAATTGCTGGGGAGCTGACATTTTTCAGCTTTGCTTTCTGCAACAGCATTTCGAGGCTGCAATTGCCAAAGTAAAAACTGGGTAAAAACCAGTTTTTACCCAGTCTTTGGCTTTTTAGTGGAGTTAGTATGAGCATCCATGTTTCCATGGATCTGGCTGTTTTTCAATGTGAGCAATGGCTCAGGAGCTGAGAGAGAAGATACTGGGTCTAGAAGCCATGGGTCAACTGGCCAATTGGGAAAGTCCGGGCCACAGACCTGGTACTGCTATTGCTGACGCTCTGGGCCTACATCCTTGTGAGGATGCTAAGAGTGAAAGGAAGAGGGAGGAAATGTTTCCAAGTTGCTGGTTGACCTGAGGGTTCTCAATTACTTTCTGCTATTTAAATGATGCCTGTGACCTGCAGTTCAACTTTAACTTCTGAAAAAGTGTGGTCTTCAAAGTGAAGTGAGGGGAAAACATCTCTGCCAAGTGGCCAGTGGGGCAAGCCCCTGTGTCAGTCTTGGGTCCAGTTCTTCCCATTTGTGTGGCCATGGGTGAGTCAGTGAAGCTTTGTGTCTCAGTCTCCTCAATTGTAAAATGGGGACAATAGGAGTACACAACTCATAGCACTACTATGTGACCAAGAAAGGCAATGGGTACCAAGATTGTAAATCCTCACTACACACTAGGTTTATGATGGGAAGCACTTGGAAAACATTTATCCCCTAGCTGCCAACTGTTCAGAATGCCCATGTGGCCCACAAAACATACTTTATTGCTAGGTAGGAAGTGTGTTTGTAAGAGCAATATTTGCTGTGTGTCTTCAGAGAACAGAGATCTAGAGGTTCTAGATCTATCAGTAAACTTTCCATTGAAAGCAGTCTGAATTCTTTCCAGAAGAAATTTTGTGGGAACAATTTCCAGACATACTTCTCTGGAGGCCAACATTAGTTTTCAAATTGAAGAAAAATCTTTACTGTCGATCTGGGGCTTTCCATTAAGACTATAATGACCCAGAATTTCCCACTGGCCCCGGCTAAGTTTCTTAGGAATTGAAAAGGTCAACTAAAGTCTAGGACCTGTGAATTATTGCCAACTTGGGAGAGAGAGAGAGAATATGTCCTTGGGGTGGGAATACATTTACACAAGGGATTAGGTAAGAATAACAAACACTCATTGTTAAGTTGGTGCCTCTATTTCAGCCAAAGTTGAGACTAAATGATAATTAAAAGTGTCTTCTGGGAAATAAAGTCAAAAATCAGTGAATGGGATTTCATAAAGCTAAAAAGCTTTTGTACTGCCAAGGAAACAATCAAAAGAATCAAGAGGTTTCCTACAGAAATGGAGAGTATCATGGACTATGATTCCTCAGACAAGGGTCTCATATCCAGAATCTATAAAATACTCAAAAATGTCAGCTACAAAATCACCAACAGCCC
>PVKS010033330.1:0-21798 GCA_004027875.1 Aplodontia rufa
AGTCATTCTGATCATGGGCTTCATTCCAGATATGCAGGACTTGTTCAACATATGCAAATCAATTAATGTAATCCATCACTTAAACAGAATTATGGACAAAAACCATATTATGATCTCAATTGATGAAGAAAAGGCCTTTGATAAAATTCAGCACACATTTATGCTCAAAACTCTAGAGAAGATAGGGATCAAAGGAACTCATCTAAACTACATGAAGGCTATATATGTCAAACCCTGGGCTAGTAAAATACTAAAGAGAAAAAAGCTGAAAGCATTTCCATTAAACTCGGGAACAAGACAAGGCTGTCCACTCTCACCATTTTTATTCAATACAGTTCTTCAGAGCAATCAGGCAAGAGAATAAATTAAAGGGATAATAATAGGAAAAGAAGAAATCAAACTTTCCCTATTTGCTGACAATATGATCCTTGATATGGAAGATCCAAAAACCTCCCCCAGAAAACTGCTGGAACATATAAACAGATTTACCAAAATGGCAGGTTACAGAATCAATACCCATAAATCAACAGCTTTCCTATACATTAATAATGGTAGGGCTTAAGAAGAAGTCAGGAAATAGGTCCCATTAACAATATCCTCAAAATGAATAAAATACTTGGGAATTAATCTAACATTAGAAGTCAAAGACCTCTACAATGAAAATTATCAGACATACTGAAGAATAAAATACAAGATGACCTGAGAAGATGGAAAGATGTTCCATGCTTTTGATTAGGCAGAATTGATACAATAAAAATGGCCATTCTGCCAAAAGCACTTTATAGATTCAAAGCAATCCCCATCAAAATACCAATATCATTGTTTACAGATATAGTAAAAGCAATTCTCAACTTCATGTGGATCAAAAAGAAACTCAGAATAGCCAAAACATTACTAAGCAAGGAAAATGAAACAGAAGGTATTGCTATACCAGATCTAAAACTATACTATGAAGCTGTAGTAACAAAAACAGCATGATACTGGTATCAAAATAGGAATAAAGACTAATGGAATAGAATAAAGATTCTGAAACAAGCCCACAAATCTTTAAACATCTGATCTTTGACAACGGGGGATAAAATATAACATGGAAGAGAGAAAGCCTATTCAACAAATGGTACTGGACAAACTAGAGAAACACTTGTATAAATTTGAAATTAGACCCATATCTTTCTCCTTGCACAAAAATCAAATCAAAATGGATCAAGGAACTAGGAATTAAACCAGCTACCATGAAACTCCTGGAAGAAAAGTTAGGACCAACACTCTAGCTTTTGGGATTAGGCAAAAACTTTTTCAACACATCTCTTAAAGCGAAAGAAGTAAAATCAAAAATCATTAAATGGGATGTCTAAAACAGATTTTGCATAGCTAAGGAAATGATCAAAATTGTCAAGAGCCTTCCTACAGAATGGGAGAGAATCATGGCCTGTGATCTTTTTGACAAGGGACTAATATTCAGATTTTACAAAGTCCTCAAAAATCTCAACCTCAAAAACATTAACAACCCAATCAATAAATGGGCCAAAGGGCTAAATAGAAACTTCTCAACAAAAAACATTGAGCAAACCAATGATTACATGAGAAAGTGCTCTAAATCACTAGTAATCAGAGAAATGCAAGTGAAAACTACATTAAGAACTGCAGGCTTAAAGCCACTCTGGAAAGCAGTGTGGAGAATCCTCAAAAAATTAGGAATGAACCCACCATATGATCCGGCTATCCCTCTCCTGATTATTTTTCCAAGGGAGTTAAAATCAGCACATTACTCTGACACAGCAAAATCCATGTTCATAGCAGCTCAAATTACAATAGCTAAATTATGGAACCAACCCAGATGCCCCTCAATGGATGAATGGATCCAGAAACTGTGGTATATATATACCATGGAGTTCTACTCAGCAATTAGAAACAATGATATTGTAGGTTTTGAAGGTAAATCAATGGTGATGGAAGAAATCATGTTGAGCAAAGTTAGCCTCGCCGTCACTCAACTTTGGAGGCTGGAGCTAAATCCAGGCCTGTGTGTAAGGTAGTCAACCTCATGTATGAGACTTAATAACAGCATAGTAACACATAATCTAGGGCAATCATAAATATTTTTGAGAAGGAGTGGAGAGGTGGCAATTGGGGAAGGGGAAGGGGAAGAAAATAGGATGGATTTAGGGAGTTAATGTGATTTAAGTATATATTGTTACTTTGGATGCATTTTTTATTGTACAATAAATTTCTTAATAAAAATAAAAAAGAAATGTAGCAATATAAAGACACTGAAGTAAAACACAAGGAAAAATCTCTTAAAAAATTGGATAATAAAGAAACACAATTCTGATTCTAATTCTAATCAGACAATTAGGTGTGTGAGTGGTATTTCTAATTGAAGATTATAAGAAAGCCTAAAAAATTTTAAAATGTAATATAAAACATAAACCCACAGTTACAAGCAACTTAATAAACTATAAGAGTAAAAATAAAGAGATCTCAACCAAAGTACATGATAATCAAAATGCTAAAATCAGTGATAAAGATAAAATCTTAAAAGCAATAATAGGGAAAAAGAAAATAAAATAGAAGAAAATTCATGGTGACAGCTTACTTGTCCAGAAACAATGCTAGCTATAAAACAGTAAAGGGATTAAAATAATTTGATAACTTAGAATTTTTTCTTACTGATCATATTCTACAAAAATAAGATTAAAAAATCCTTTTCTCAGTCAAAGTATATATATATATATATATATATATATATATATATATTATGAAATATTACATAGATTCATCTAAAGGAAAGGAAATATTAGAAAAGGAGAACTGAATTTACAAAATGTAATAAAGGATATTGGAAATGAGAGTTACCTTACTATAATGATTTTTGTTGCTTACAATCTTTCAATGATAATTAATTGCTCACATGAATTGCTCAAACCATGTATTTGGAAATATAGGATACATACAATAGAATGCAAGACATCAGTAACACGTAGTCCTAGGGAGTAAAACAGAAGAAAACTACTCTGATAAATAACTTTACATGAAATTGTGTCATATAACTTAAAGAGAGTATGATAGTATAATTTCAGGTCAGGAATTGAAATACCACATGCTTCCTCCTTCTTGCTGAGTAATATTTTGGCTATTCTGAGTCTTCTGTTATTCCATGCGAATTTGAGTATTGCTTTATCTATATCTGTGAAGAATGACATTGGTATCTTAATGAAGATTGCATTTTTTTGTATAGGGCCTTGGGTAGAATGGCCATTTAGATGATATTGACTCTATCTATCCATGAACATGGCATGTTTTTCCATTTAATCAGATCTTCTGAAATTTATTATTTTCAGGTTCTATAGTTTCCATTGTATAGGTCCTTACATCCTTTGTAAGATTTATGTTCAAGTATTTTATTTTTTTGGAGGAGATGGTGAATGGGACAGATTTCCTGATTTCTTCTTCAGGGACTTGTTGTGGGAGTATAGGAAAGCTAATGACCTACTGGTGTTGATCTTGTACCCAGCCACTTTGTTGAAATCATTTATAAGCTTTAGAAGTCTTCTGGTTAAGCTTACAGAGTCTTTAGGTAGAGGATCAAGTCATCATCAAATAGAGACAACTTGACTTCCACTTTTCCTATTTGAATTCCTTTGATTTCTTTCTCTTGTTGAATAGCTCTGGCAAGGGTTTCAAGGACTATTTTGAATAAAAGTGGTGAAAGTGGACAAACTTATTCTGAATTCAGTGGAAATGCTTTCAGTCTTTCTCCTTTGAGCATAATATTTGCTATGGGTCTGTCATTAATGGATCTTACATAGTTAAAATAACTTCCCTTGATTCCTATCCCTTCCAGAGTTTTGAGCATGAAAGGGTGTTGAATTTTATCAAAGGCCTTTTCTGCATTGATTGAGATGATTATATGATTTTTTAAAAATTCTGTTTAAGTGGTGAATTACATTTATTGATTTGTGAATGTTGAACCAGGCCTGTTTTCCTGGAATGAAGCCAATTTGATCATGATGTATTATCTTTTTAATGAACTTTTGAATCCAATTAGCTAGAATCTTATTAAAGATTTTTGCATGTATATTCATCAGGGAAATTGGTCTATAGTTTTCTTTTCTTGATGGGTGTCCGTGAGGGCAGACGGGATGGCTCGGACCAGCCAAACCGTCCCCCGGAGCTGAGCAGAAGGGTGAGTGCGGCAACCGGGCTCTCCCTGGACTCCCTTTGGTGGGAGCCCCCTCCACTCAGCTGGGGAAATGAGTCAGTAACACGGAGTTGGTGGCAGCTCAAAATCCATTTATTACCAAGGAACATGGGTTTTTATAGGGAGGGGAGACAGCCAAGGAACCAAGAGTAGAATGACAGGTTGGCCTATCCTGTTCAACGAGGAATGGCCGCATCAATTTCATCAACTATCGATGTCAGGAAAGGCAGTTTTGAGGGTTAGAGAAGAGGAAGAGGAAGCAGGCATCAGGTTTTCACCCTTTGTGCTAGGTGTGCGAAATTGGAGCAGAGAAGAAGTGTCATGGCATCTAGTGCAGTGTTGGGCTTCAGTACAGTGCCCCACAATTCATCCATTTTGTTTTATTATTGAGCCAACTGGGAGGCTAAAAACCAGGGTGGGGCTCCTGTCTTAGGTTGTCCCCATCCTTAGGGGATCTTACCCATCTCTGGATACCCGCACTGCCAGCAGTTTTTGCTCAGTGTGGCAGGGGAAGCCCAGAGGAACTGTCTTAGGTTGTTTTCCCTTCAGGAGAATCTTACCCGTCATTGGTCCAAAGGGTCATAGCCACAGTCAGCACCGGCCAGTCGCTGATATTGAACCTGGACGCTCCTGAGTTGTACGAATTCAACTCTCTTTTGGACAAAGGGAATAAGTCTATTGGCAAGGCAAGGGCCAAAGGTAGGGCCCTTGCTTTACTTGGGTCACCGAAGCTGGCCTGTGTCAAGGGTGTCTCCATGAGTAGGAGCACCAAAATCTGGTAGATCATCATGGTTCCTGGAAGAGATCAGAAGGGAAAAGCTCCTCAGGGGAGGTTAAATTCCCTGGATGTTCGTTAAGAAGGCTTTCAGTACTAGGAGGGCAATGTTTGAGATACCTAGCTAGGACCCAAATTGGCTTGGGTTCATCAGTTGGAAAGTCACAGCCAAATCCTCGCCCTATAGTGATCAGTGAGAGGGTCTCTCCATCTGACCTTGAGAGTCAGGTATGACATCCTGGTGGCCCAATGTTTTTGAAAGGGTGTGAAATGGTCCCCTTTGGAAAAATTTAAAATATTTAATGAAAATAGGGCCATTTTTATATGATCATGAGGGGGGAGTGCTCTTCCTTTTTGTTTTATTATTTGAGAATTAAGGGTGGTATTATGTCTTTCTATTATGGCTTGTCCCTTAGGATTATGTGGAATTCCCGTGGTGTGGGTAATGTTCCATTGTTGGAAGAAGTTAGCTAGGGATTGACTAATAAAGCAAGGTCCGTTATCAATTTTTATTTTATCTGGTATACCCAGGGTAGCAAAACATTGAAGCAAATGGCTGATGGCATGCTTGGCCTTTTCACCAGTGTGTGCAGAGGCCCAGCAAACATGGGAGAAGGTGTCCACAGACATGAAGATGAATTTAAGTTTCCCAAAGGGAGAATAATGGGTGACATCTGTCTGCCAGAGATTATTGGGCCTTAGGCCCCTGGGGTTAACTCCAGGTCTCTAAAGGGGGGGAACTTGTAGGAAAGGGAGGCAGGACTTGCAAGTTTTGATAATCTTTTTTAGGTCTTTTATTGGAACCTGGGGGAAGTGGTGGTGAAGGCCTCTCCAATTAGTATGGGTAAGATGATGAAAAGAGGTGGCTTCTGAGAGTGTGTAGCACTCAGTAAGAGTAGAAGTGAGGGAATCAGCAAGAGCATTACCATGGGTCAGGAATCCCGGAAAGCTCTGATGATCCCGCAAGTGTTGATCATATATGGGATTTATCCTTTTATTAAGAAGATAGCGGGCTAGGATCATGAGAGGAGTGATGGGATTGTCATCCATCTTAATGTGGGCATGAACAAGTTTAGGAAGGAGGTTGACAGCACACAGGCTATCAGAAAATAAGTTAAAGGTGGTGTAAACCTTATTGAGAGCAAGGACAAGTGCATGTAGTTCCTTAAACTGGTCCGAACCCTGGATCTCGTGGGTAAGGGACAGATCTGCTTGATTTGGGTGAGATTTTGAAGAGAACAGCACCATTGATGAGCCCCATTGGCCTCCATCTGTGAAGACGGTAGGGGCCAAGGATTGGGACAAGACAGGAATCGACTAGGGGAGTGCCAGTTCAATCTCCTGAAGGAATTCATCCACTTGTAGGGGCCATAATGACAATCGACTTCCCCAACAAATCCTTCCATGGCCAGTGCCACCCTGGTGTTGTTTCTCTGGAGCCACAAAAAATCATTGAGCCTAAAGAGGACAATCAGCGTGTATGGATCAGTCCTGAAAAGGTGAGTTGAAAGCTCCCTTCCCTTAATGATACAATCAGCCAGCTGGTTGTTTAAGGAGTAGATGGGGGGGTCCCCCCACCGAGAGGTGTATACAATGAATAGGCCTTCCCTCTTGAGCCAAAAGAGCTGTGAGGAGGGTCTTACTTAGAAACACATACAGAAATAAAGATAGATTGGAGTCAAATCTTTTCAAGGAGGTGGAATTAATGGCCTGTTGAACCTTGGAGAGCAACTCCTGATGAGCAGGATACAACTGAACAGAGGATTGTAAGCTAAGGTCCTTTAATAGATCAAAGAGAGGTGTAAGCTCAGCCATGGTGATGGGGAGCTAGGGCCTCATCCAGTTCATTTCTCCAAGCAGCTGTTAGAATTGGGTCAGAGTATAAGTGTCTTTGAGACACAGTTGTGGTTTTAAAGGAGAGACTGAATTCAGGGTGAGGATGGACCCAAGGATTTTAAAAGGGGGAATTTTTTGGATCTTTTCAGGGGCTACTTGAAAGTTATTGTGATCGAGTAAACGTATACAATTGCCGAAGGCTCATTGTAGAGTCTCCGGGCAAGGGGAATCCAAGATGATGTCATCCATATAAATGTAAAGAAGAAGATCTCTACGGACCTCCAAGGGTGAGAGCAAATTGGATATGTAACTTTGACAAATAGGGGGGCTGTTAGCCATTTTTTGATCAGGTCCTTTAAAATAAAGAGAAGGGACGGAAAAGGCAAACTTTTCCATATCTTCTGGGTTGAGGGGAATGGAAAAGAAACAATCCTTAATGTCAATAATAATAAGGTGATGATCATTAGGGATGGCCGGGATCCATGGGAGACCCCGTTGGGGGGTCCCAAAGGAAATCATCTTTTGATTTATTTTTCTCAAATCCTGAAGGAACCTCCAGTTTCCGTTAGGTTTTTTAATCATGAACACAGGTGAGTTCCAGGGGCTCATGGATTGTTGGAGGTGTCCTAATTTTATCTGTTGTTCAACAAGGATATGTAGTTGTTTTACCTTTGGCAATGGTAAAGGCCACTGCTCCACCCAAACAGGGGGTCCGGGGAGCCATTTAATCTTGGGTATCCCAGGAGGAGCAATGGCCCTCAGGATTGGGGGTGAGGCCGGGGGTTAAAACGAGGTATGCCCTTTCTAATTTTCTCAAAATCGGGATCGTCTCGGTAATTTTGATGGTTTTCTCGGCCTTCTCCATATTGTTGTTGATACTCTTCCTCATCTAATAGATCTTCATAAAAGGCCTTATGGTCAGTGGTAATAAGCTCTCTCCTAATATGTCCTGACCCAGGAGGTTAGCCGTGAGCCCAGGTACCACCAGGGGTTGCACCTTACCTGAGTTGCCAACCGGATCCACCCACAGAACCCAGTCAGTGGTTTGCTGAGAGCCGGTTTGCCCTCCCACCCCCAGTAAGGGGGGGCCCAGGAACCAGGTTCCATTGGTGGGGTTCTTTTCTTAGAACTGTCTTATCAGCCCCAGTATTTATGAGGCGTTTGAAGGATTTGCCCCCAATTATGAGGTTCATTTTGGGTTGGATACCCTGCACGAGGGGGATGGTCCAACAAATCTTGGCTGGGGGGCCCCTATTTTTTAACAGGGCTGGGGTAAACCCCTTGGGGAGTTTAAAGGCCGACCCTGTGCATCTGTTTTGGATCAACAGTCTTTAGCCCAATGATAGTCCTTTCTGCAATGAAGGCAAGGTGTGCTTGGGGTATTAGGGGGCAGACAGCGGCCATTGGGGTCTAACCTTTTTGAAGCCCCACCTGAGTCCAGCCCCATTGCGGCCCACTGGGGGCAATCTCTCTTGAAGTGACCCTCCCATCCATACCCAAAGCAAGCTTTGCCTCTCCCAGGGAACGCCTGCTGGATCGCACACACTAGTGCAGCCATGTCCTCCCTACGGGAAGTCTGTAAGGCTGAGGCCAATGCCTGAGTTTGGTGAGAGTGGGTCCCAATGTCTTTTGTGGCTATTATCCATCTCTCCATGGATTGATCCTTAAGACTCGAACAAGCCATTTTATGTTCCTGATTCTTTCCTTCCCATACCATCATTTTGACGAAATGATCATGGAGGTCACTGGGAGGGAACTTCCATTTAATGCTCCCTTCAACTCTGTTAATAAACCCAGGGAGGTCTTCCCCATGTTTTTGGTTGATCCCTGCAATCGGGGATTCGGAGGGTCCCTCCTCCAGCTGTCACCATGCGGCCAGGCCTAAAGCCCGAATTTGATCCTGATAAGGAGGTGGAATGGCCGCTTGTTGGATGCCTGATGAATATTGGTCAGAAGTGCCAGTAAGCATTCCAACGGTAATAGGAACCATGGGGTTAGTGTTTTGGTTGCACTCCATCTGCTGTTGACATTCCTCTTTGTACAGGGCACACCATTTTATATACAGTGGACCTGGAAGGACTGCATGGGCTAGCGCCCGCCAGTCCACCACTGCGCATGGATGGTGGGCTAGTCCTGGGAGGATAGTCTATGTCCAGGGGGCATTGGGTCCATCTCCAAGGATGGCCTTTTTTAACTCCTTAAGGTCCCCAGGCTCCCAGGGATACCATGTAGCTGGGTGCTTGCCCTCAGGGTTAACATTGACTGGGAACAACTGACAAGGATCAGAACAGGGCGGGGCCGAAGGAGGTCTCGATTCAAAATAGGGGGGTGGAACCGGGACAGGTCTAAATGGATTAGAGGAGGATGTGGTATGCAGTGAGGGTGGGAGAGAAGGGGACCCACCCTTAGCAGGCCATGGGGCCAAGCCAAAAGGATCGAGGGGGCGGGTCGGAGTATGGGGAACAGGCCTCTCTTCCTCCGAGGGGACATGGTCCTTGTCTTGGTCTGGGTATTTCTTTTCTTGCACGTGGTCAGTTTGGGGGGGAAATAGCTCTTAAGGGCAGAGATTGTAGGAAATGCCCCGAGTGGGGGAAGATCCCCAGATTGGACTTGAGCTTTCCTAAGGAGCTGCTCAACCCAGTCCCACGTATTCCAATCAAATAAGTTACTTTCAGGTAGCCAGGGGGCCACCCTATTAAACGTGGCCCATGTGGCTTTTGCCTGACTCTCAGTAAGTTCTAACTCTCTGCTCTTAAGGAGAATTCACAGGGAATCGAAGGCAGGGTCTATCCTGCTAACTGATTGACCCATGATGGAGGTGAGACAATAAAGCTATCTCAGAGCGGGGGGGACAAGGAGTACCACAAAAGGATCAGAGAAATAAGGGCTCCTACAGCAAAGAGAAGCCCAAAGATCAGGGCCCAAAAGTTTTGAGGTGAGCCAGAGGGCTCCCTGTTGGCTAGCATGGAGAACAGGGGGAAGAGAGAAGAGGCCCTTGGATAAGGACAGCAGATACACTCACTCGTACCAAAACTTACTCAGTGTCCTGTCTGCGGGGCGTGAGAAAATGGTACTCACACGGGGCACCATTTTTCGCACCTTGGGCTTCCCTGAGGGCGAGTGGGATGCTCGGACCAGCCGAACCGTCCCCCCGGAGCCGAGCAGGAGGGTGAGTGTGGCGAACGGGCTCTCCCTGGACTCCCTTCGGTGGGAGCCCCCTCCGCTCAGCCTGGGAAATGAGTCAGTAACATGAAGTTGGTGGCAGCTCAAAATCCGTTTATTACCAAGGCACATGGGTTTTTATAGGGAGGGGAGACAGCCAAGGAACCAAGAGTAGAATGACAGGTTAGCCTGTCCTGTACAATGAGGAATGGCTGCGTCAACTTCGTCAACTATCACTATAAGGAAAGGCAGTTTTGAGGGTTAGAGAAGAGGAAGAGAAAGCAGGCATCAGGTTCGCGCCCTTTGTGCTAGGCGCACGAAATTGGAGCAGAGAAAAAGTGTCATGGCGTCCAGTGCAGCGTCCAGCTTCAGTACAGTGCCCCACAGATGTGTCTTTGTTGGATTTTGTTTTCAGTGTTATATTTGCTTCATAAAAAGTATTTGATAGTGCTCTGACTCTCAATTTCATCGAAAAGCTTATAGAGGATCGGTGTTAATTTTCTTGTAAAAATTTGGTAGAATTCTGCCATGAATCCATCATGTCCAGGGCTTTTCTTTTTTGTAATGCCTGTGATTGCAGCTCTGATTTCAGTACAATAATATGATATTGGTGTCAAAACAGAATTGAAGACCAGTGGAATAGAAATGAGGATTCTGAGATGAATCCTCATACTTTTAACTATCTGATATTTGATGAAGGGGTAAAAAGCATACTGTGTAAGAATGATAGCCTGTTCAACAAATGGTGTTGGACAAATTGGACACCCATATGCAGACAACTGAAATTACATCCTTACTTTTCACCCTGCACATAAATTAAGTCAAAATGATTCAAAGATCTGGATATTAAACCAGCAACTTTACAATTGCTTGAAAAAGAAATAGGATTAACATTACATGACATAGGGGTTGGTACTGCCTTCCTTAGCAGGACTCCCATGGCACAATCAGTAAAGTCAAGAATAAATGCATGGGATGCAATTAAATTAAAAAGCTTTTGCACAGCTAAAGATTTAGTCAAGAGTCTCAAGAGAGAAGCTACAGAATGGGAGAAAATTTTTGCCTGCTACATCTTGGACAAAAGGCTAATATCCAGAATATACAAAGAACTCAAAGTCAAAAAACTAAATTCCAAAATCACAAGTATTCCAATTAATAAATGGGCTATGGAACTAAAAAGAAGCTTCTCAATGGAGGAAGTCCAAAAGGCCCATAAACATATGAGAAAATGCTCTACATCACTAGCAATAAGAGAACTGCAAATCAAAACTTCACTGAGATTCCACCTTACTCCAGTAAGAGTTGCAAAAATGAAGAATATGGACAATACTGGAGGGGATGTGGGAAAAAAGAGGAATACTGTTACATTGCTGGTGGGACTGCAAATGGGTCAGCCACTCTGGAAAGCAGTGTGGAGACTCCTCAAAAAATTATGGCTGGAACTGCCTTTTGACCCAGCTATCCCACTCCTGGGTATCTTCTCAAAAGAGCTAGTATGGGCATATTATAGAGATACAGCTTCTTCAATGTTTATAGCAGCTCAATTTACTATAGCTAAATTATGGAACCAACCCAGATGCTCCTCACTTGATGAGTGGATTCAAAAACTTTTGTACATATATACAATTGAATTCTACTCAGCTATGAGAGAAAATTATATTGTAGCATTTGCAGCCAAATGGATGGAGATGGAAAAAATTATGCTAAGGAAGTATCCCAATCTCAGAGACTCAAGGGCCGAATGTTTTCTCTCATTTGTGGAAGTTAGAATACAAGTGGAAACAGTATGATAGGTAGCTAACTTAACAATTTCCTCAACATGTATGAATTTTTACGTGATCGTGGGGAAACTTGCCTAGGATGCTGGAGGAAGGAGGGAGGGTGACAGGGAGGGGGGAAGGGAAAAGGAAGGATATCAAGGAAATCAGAGAGAGGTAGTATGGGGGAATCCAATCAGAGGGGAACCTGCGATTTCCATGAGGAGTCCAATTAAATTTGGGTTTAAGTAAGGGGAAACATGGAATCATGAGAAACCCAAGGGGAGAACCATGGAATGGCACCAGCCTTGGGTTGTTCTGACATTGTACTTTTATTCTTGATTGTTTGATGATGAATCCCTCCTAATTTTAAGACAATGCTTAATGAATTAAAAAAATAAAAGGAAAAAAGTGTATGATAAGTGAAGGATAATACAATTAATGCAAAAAAAAAACCCACAGTATTTTAACATCAGCAAATCAATAGCTAGTAAGCTAATGAAGGAATAGAAATGAACTAAGAAGATAAATTTAATTAATCCAAAATATCAAAGGGAGACAGACAGAGTGAAAAAGAGAGAGAGAGAGAGAAAGAGAGAAACAGAGAGACAGAGATGGGGATAGCTGGAGAGATAAATGACAAATGTAACCTGAAGAATACAAATAGCAAGATGGGATTTCAATTAATAATTGCATTAAATGTAAATCTTCCAAATCCTCCAATTAAAACAAAGAGATTATAATATTTGCTTTTTAAAAAGACAAAATATTTGCCACATGCAAGAAAAAATGCATATATAGATGCCAAATTCATAGCCTTCAAAAAACCAACAGCAACAAAAATATAAAACATAATACTCATCAAAAAATTCAAATATCAATGTTAATGTTAGAAAAATAGATTACAGTGCAGTGAAAGTGCCAGGGGAAAAGTTTATTTTGTGATGAAAAAGAAATTAATTCAACAAGATAATGTATAACTCCTAAATATTTATGCACCAACTATCAAAGCTTCAAAATACATTCTGCAATCTCTAACAGATCTTCAAGAATAAATTGGTATCTTCCCAAATATACACATAAATGTCAGCATTGCTCTCAATAATTAATAAAAAATCACTAATTTGGTAAACTTCAACAAGATCATCAGTTGATTTCATATAATTAACATTTATAAAACCTTCAGCTAATAATAGCAGAACACATAATTTTCAAGTGCACATAGAATATTTATCAAGATTGATCATACCATTGGTAGCAAAGTGTATAGGTAAAACAAAAGTTCTATGCCACAATGACATTGAATTTGGAATTAGTAACAATGTTTATTCAAAATGTACAAATATTTGGCAAAATTACTTTTAAATAATTCATGAGTCCAAAGAAAAATTAAAAAGTATTCTGAAATGAAAGACAATGAAATGCACTACACCTGGGGCTGAAGTGATTGCTCAGTGGTTACAGCACTTGCCTGGCAAGCTCAATAACATGGGATCGAACCCCAGCACTACATACACAATGAAGTGTCAGAGCAATAAAAGCCACATGAAAAACTAAATAAAATTGATTCTCTCTATCTCTCTCTCTTGCTGTCTCTCTCTCTTCAAAAAAGAAAAAAAAAGGAAGAAAAGAAAATTCACCACATTAACATTTGTGTGGTGCAGGTACAACCTACCATAGAAGGGAATTTATAATCCAAATGCCTTAAAAAAATGAATCTCCAAACAATGACTCTAGTTTCTACCTATAAGACAAGAAAGAGAAGAACAAGCATAGCAAAATCAGAGGAAAAGAAAAGAAACTAGAAGTATCAGAGTAAAAATCAGTGATATAGAACATAGAAAGGCAATAGAAAAAAACTGAAAATGAAAACTTAGTTGAACATCCATTATTAAGAAACTCCATGGATAGAATGGAATTTTTTCAATGTTATTAAAATTGTCTATGATAAACAAATGGTTAACATATTTAAGGGTGAAGTACTGAATATTTCCCCAGAAGATCTGAAGCAAAGCCAGAATATTTGTTTTCACCCCTTCTACAGGACATTGTCCTCAAGGTGATTCACTCTTTCGTGTGTGACATTGTTTCCTCATGAGTATACATGTGTCACAGCTTACCAAAATTGTACTTTTTAAAACAGTGAAATTTATCATATGCCAACTAAACCTAAATAAATCTATTAAAATTCTGTGTATTACAATGTATCTGATTATATCTCAGTATAAATATTATTAGAAAAATATGTGTGATATATAGAGAATTTTGAGAGTCCCACTAAGTGCCTTATGCAAAGAAGTTAATCAAGAACATAAGTCCTAAAAATGAGGAGAATGTCACCCAAGATTCTATCTTCAAAAATTTTTCTAATTTGTCAACAAAAATGGTATTTTAGAAATGCCAATTGGAATTTTCCAACTCTCATTTTTAAACTCTTCACTAACTCCTGACAAATAGCTATACATCTAAACATTAACAATTTAATTCTGTCTCATCTGTATCTTACTTCTATCTCTTTTTTTCCAATGAAACAATAATATATTTATATTGTGAAAGTTAGATTGGCCCCCTTGAGCCCCCCTAATTACTTCTCTCTTGAACAACCCAACTGTAGATTTCTAATCAGGGCATATGTGGTACTTTCACTTTGTTGATTATATGGAATGAATGATTAGATTTAAAATAGTGAAAAATAATTTTTATACCGAGTGTATGAGATGGATTTCCAGTGTGAATTAACAAAACACTGACAAAAAAATAAGAATTAATAAATTGAAGAAAGAGGTATATTAACTTCCATTTTCACTCTTGCGATTATGAGATAAAAATTATTTGTAAGATTTAAGGGCATTGATTCTTTTTCCTACAGGATTGCATTGTACTGACATAGATCACTCAAATAACTGTGAACTATGAGTTTAAGCATAATTCCATAATTTGTGATCTCTAAAGCTACCCTTTCCATGATCACTAATAAGGCAGGTTTGTAGCTTGGGATCTTTTGAGAATACACTTACTATTCTTGAATACAAACTCAAGTGGCATTCTCTTATTCCCCAACACACCCAAGTTTTACTCAATGAACTGGAGATAAGAAATCAAGTATACAGAAAAGAAAGAGATTCAGCAAACAAACAAGGAAACAATAAGCAAAATAGAGGAAGTAGGAAGAGGGGGAGGCAGAAACAGAGGCATCCTAGGAAGAGGAGAAGGAGAAGGGGTGGAGAAAGAGTACAAAATTATTAGATTTCAACCAATTTAGGAACAAATAAAAGTAAAGTTGAGAAAACAAACTGAAGAAAATTGTATTTATTTATTCCTTTAATTTAGAAAAAATATAGTGGAGAAATAAATCTAGAGTGAAATAAAATAATATCTTTGTGTATGCAAATATTATTTCATTTGATATATGCAAAGGACTTTTTGTGGTTTTAGTCATATTAAAACAGATTTTCCAGGGGCAGTAGCGGTGGCTCTGCAGTTACAGCGCTCGCCGAGTGTGTGCAAACATGTGAGTTACAACCCCAGTACCAAGTACACAACGAAATCTTGGAGCAACGAAAGTCACATGAAAAACTAAATAAAATTAATTCTCTCTCTCTCACTGTCCCACTCTTCAAAAAAAAAAAAAAAAACCAGATTTGCCTATATATTAAATAATGTAATTTTGTTCCTAAAAGAGAACAATTTTTTTTCAGACATTTATGTTCATGAAAATTATGTAGAAAATTATTAAACTGGAAATTTGTGCCATTGTTTCAGAAGTTTGGATCAGTTGATATTATGATATCAATTTTTAGCATTTTAAAAATACCTCATATGATTTGTATATAAGTACTCCTGAGCCATATATTTATAAAAACCAAAGTTGGGGAATCTGTCACTCAAAATCCCTGTTGAGCAACAGTATTGTAAATCTATAATCCCAAGTACTTAGAAGGCAGAGGCAAGAGGATTGTGAGTTGGAGGCCAGCCTGGGCAAATTTGTGAGACTTTGTCTCAAAATAAAACTAAATAAATGGAATGAGGATATAACTCAGTGAAGCACTTGTCTAGCATATGTGAAGCCCTGGGTTAAATTTTCAGTATCAAAAACCAAAAAATTAAACAAAATAGAAACAGTAAAATTCAATGAACACTTTAATATATATTAGGATATATTTTCTAGTCTCCATTTTTCCTGCATATGTGTAGTTTGTTCCTAATCTTGATTTTCATTGGTGCATATTAAATATACAGAATAGTGAATTTTATTGTGGCATATTCATACATGCATATAACATACTTTAAATCAAAATTTTTTGAAGAGGGAGGGACAGTGAGAGAGAGAGAGAGACAGAGAGGGAAACAATTTTCATTTAGTTTTTCATGTGGCTTTTATTGCTCCTAGACTCCGCTGTGTACATGGTGCTGGGGTTTGAACTCGCGGACTTGCACATGCCAGGCAAGAGCCATAACTGACGAGCCACTGCTGCAGTCCTGTTAAATCAATTTTTATCCCCAGTACCTCCCCTAGCTTCATCTCCTCCTTCCCCCATCTCCATCCTTTACCCAAAGACTCTCACTTCCATTTTCATGCAAATAATTTTTCCCCTCTTTTTCTCTTCAACTTCCACATATGAAAAAAAAAACCATATATCTATCACTTTCTGAGTTTGGCTTATTTTGCTTAACATAATGCTCTTCGATTCTATATTCATACAAATGACCTAATTCACTCTTCCTTATGACTGAATAAAACTCCATTGTCTTTATATACTACATTTTCTTTATCTATTAATTTGCTAATGGATACATAGATTGGTTCCACAACTTGGCTACTATGAATTATGCTGCTATTTTTGTTATGGTATAATGATTTTAGTTCTTTTGTACAAATACCAAGGAATGGGCTCACCAGGTCATATGATGGTTCCATTCCTATGCCTTTGAGAAATCTCCATGCTGCTTTCCACAGTGGCTGTACTAATTTACATCCCACTCATCGAGTATAAGAATTTCTTTTTCCTGCATCCTCATCAGCAATTATTGTTATTTTTATTCTTGCTGATTTCCATTCTAATTGAATGAGATGAAAACATAAAGTAGAGGGTTCAGATACATATTGCTAGTGCTTAGTGGTTAATCTACTGGTTAAAAGTAGAGATATGGTAGTAAGTAGCTTGGGTATAACCTTAGTTTCACTACTATCTGAATTTAATAGTTACTCAAAGAATCCTTAAGGCAGAGCATATAACTATTAACTTACCTGTATAATGACAAATATACATTTTTGTAATAGTTAAATCTTACAATATTCATCAAACACAACACAGCAGTTGTAGGTAATGCACAGTAGATGAATTATAATTATATATTATCACAATAAAGAGTGCTGATTTCCTTCTTTAAGAATAAAATATATTTTAAGTTACATATTTCAAGTACTTGATTTAAAAAACAAAACCAGGGCTGGAGTGGTGGCTCAGTGGTTAGAATGCTTGCCTCTCATGCACATGCACAAGGACACAGGTTCGAAACCATGCACAAATAAGTGTCAGAGAAACAAAGACCAGATGGAAAAATAAGTAAAATTGACTTCCATCTACTGCTTTCATTCTCACTCTCTCCTATCTTTAAAAAACTAAATAAATAAATAAAAATAAAAAACAAAACCAAAGCAATAAATTTAAAAACAGCATGTTAGCATTACTTGCTAGATGTGAGCTTTTTTGTAGTCAATGATCAAATTTCAACTTTAGAAGCAAAGTAGATTTCATTTATAGACCAATTTCTTTGTTTAAAGCATTGTGTAGGACTAGAATGTATGACATGTACATATTTAAATAAAATATTAGATTACAAAACCATTAAAGCAATTAATTTAAACATTTTCTTCACAAAACTTAAAAATACTAGGTGTTTTGTACAATAAATGTGTTTCCTCAGCAAATATTAATTACATTAATTGTTAATTCTCTTTATGTGATTAAAAAGAAAATCTGTTCATAAAATATCATTACCTCAAAAGTTATTTGTGATTCCTACATTAAAGTCACTGATAGAATCTGAGCTCAAACAAATGACATTTAAAGAGAAGTAAAGTCATCTTAGATATTGAAGTTCCATGTGTTTGGGAATCCAGTTTCAGCATGACGATGCTGGCTTATCTTTACAAACTTAAGTATTAGCTGCAATCTATGAATGACTATCCAATTAGAACGATGATATATTCCACAGTGTGCGTAAAGTTAAACGTTTCTTTTCGGTAATTGAAAAAGAAATAAAGATCTATATTAGATGCATGGTTTCACAGCAGTTTGAAAATACAAAACTTCATGAGGGAAGAAGGAAGAAAATTGCATTTGTAGTCAAGAGGCTCTGGGGAAATCAGGAGGTTGTGTGATTGTGTGTGTATGCATAGGTGTGGGTGCCAGTAATGCCAAGCAGAAGAGCAGTCACTGTGAGGATTGTGTGTGTGCAGGCAGACACTGAGGCCATTTTTTAAAATGCTAAAGCTGCCCTAATGGAAAAAGGTATTTCACTAGCTGAGCTACTAAATAGATTTCTATTTTCCTGGTTAATTTTTTAAAAATTAAGGTCTATTCCTTAATCTGAGGCATCAATGTGAATGTGACTACAAACCTGACCTGTCTGGTATGAAATGCAAATACACTCCAATTACTGAATGATCTCTAACAAAGCCTGAACCATCTACTCAAATACTTAACTGTGAGAAGGTAGAAACCATTCATGTTTCCTTTTTAGTAGTGTATCCGGTGACCATAAAGAAATAATCTGACTTTCAAATAAACATCAAGTTTGAAAATTATTTTTTCTAAGTTCAAAAATTTAGTTCAGAGTAGTTAAGGGAGAATAAAATGAAGGATCAATGAAAGTGATGGAAATGTAAGTCTATATAAAATTTTGGAGGTAGTATCTTTATACATGTGTGCAAGTGATCAGAAAAACATCTTTGTCCTTTTAAAAATTTCTTTGTTGCTGTTTATTTCTTCTCAAGGCTGAATCTAACTTCTATATGCTTACTTGAATTTATTTATTTTTGATTCTGCAAGAGTAATAGTTGAGATTTTGAGAGTATGACTTTTAAAACTCCCAAGACAGGTAAGTACCAAACTTTAGAAAATCAGGTGTTTTGAAATTCCACATATGGATAGAAATGGTGTTAATGACTCAAATGTATCAGTACCAATAGTAGAAATGTCCACTACAACATAACAGATTCCCCTTAAATGCCATTTTAAGATGAATTTTATACAATGAAAACTTTTATTAAAAATGCATCTATAAATACAGTGCCTAATTGATTCTATACCTACCAAAACCTCAGTGAAAATATCTTCAAAAATAGGTCTGACATCTTCAGCAGTTTTAACCTGACTAAAAGCATAAACAAGGCAACATGAAATGGTAAATATGAAATGTTAGTGCAGCCAGGAGGCTGGGTGCAGGATATGAAATATTAAGGAACAACCCTTCTCGCCCTTCCTCAATTCTCCTCCCTTCCACGCTGTTTCACCTGAAGATCATTGTTAACTTTTTGTAGCATGAATACAATAGTGGGAAACAAGACAGAATGTGGCAATGAAACACTTCCCTCTTTATTTGTTCTGATTTCTAGGCCAAATGGAGATCAAAGGTATCCACTGAAAAGTCTGGAGCTGGTAAATTTGTATTTGTTCTTTTGGGTAAGTAAGATGAAGTAATAATTGATCACTTGGTCTCCCTTCACCTGTTGTAAATGCTATGAAGATTTCGAATGTCTTGCTGTAACTTGATGTTGATTCCCAGTGTGGTTTAAGAACACTCTGTACCTGAGAGAGCTGCTCCTTATATTATCACCTAACTTCTTATCACCTGATGCACCTTATGCAGGCCTTGGTGAACTCTGAATCCCTCCCACACCACAAGGGTGCCAAGGGAGCTGGAGATGCTCTGTCCATCTTAGTGTGTATGTTGCCACTTTTGCCTTGAAGTGACTGACTATTTATGCAGATGTACTGCATGACCATATTTGCCTTAATATTCAAAATAGGCCAAAGGGATCCACGACATTGGAATGGCTGCCAGGGAACACGCTGTAATTACAAGAAAATGAATATATTTTCAAGGGTCACCAAAATATGCAGATCTAACTCTTTTTGGATGCAGGAAGTAAAATTAAAAATTCTCACATTAATAAAATTGAATGTAGAGTGTTTTATAATTTGAAAAGACAATTTATTTATAATCATGAGAAATATAGCTTTCATCCTTACTTGATTACATAAATCAGGTAGGGACCAAATCCCAAAATTAAAAAATGAAATACAAAAGCAGAAGATCTTTGATACTTCATGCTGAGATGTGTTGGAAGCTTGTCAATTATTTCTTAAGGGTAATGCAAGTTTTCTTATGCTACCCGACTAAATTTTACTCAGTCAGTGAATTATTTCTTCTTTTCATTTACTTTCCTTGGTGCTGGGAATCAAATCCAGGGCTTCGTGCATGCAAGGCAGTTGCTCTACCACTGAGCAAGCAACTCTTCAAGCCCTTAGTCCTTTAATTCTTAGTTACGCTTTAATGTCACTTATTCTAGGAAGTCTCCCTTGGCATTTTCTACTCCCTATTCCTACTTTCATGATTAGATGCTCTCAGAGAATCCTGTGAATATGATATTTGACTATCATCACATTTCTCACTGAATAATCATTTATCTAATATCTCTCTTATTCTGTCTCCAAAATTGGACTTCTATTATTCAATAATCATCTACTGATAAAAACATTATTTTTATAATTGTGTTTCTGTCTTCAAAACTTATTTATTGCATTAAGAATAATTCACGTCATAGCAAACTTCCTAACAAATTTTGAAATGTAAAAGGCTCTTGGTATGATGATGTGCAATAGATTTCTAGAGTTTGCTTATATTGCTTAAATAAAACCATATCCATTGAAACCATATCCCCAGTCCTCCATTCCCAGCCCCTGGCAAATGTCATTCTGCTCTTTGTTTCTATATTTTTGACTATTTTAGTATAAGTGGAATGATGCAGAATTTGGCATTCTTTAGTAGGATTATTTCATTCAACATGTTCTCAAGATTCATTTGTGTTGTCACAATTGCAGAATTTCCTTTTTTAAGACTGAATAGTATTCCATTGTATGATCATATCATATTTTCTTTATTTATTCATCTGTTAATGTATCATTTTACCAAGAGCGTGCAAGAGTACTAATTTCTCCTCATTCTCATCAATGTCATTTGTTTTTCATTTTTTGTGTGTATTTTGATAATAGCCATTCTGATTTGTGTAGTGAAATGTTGGTGTTTAGATGAGAATTTCCCCAGTCACTAGTGATGTGGAACATTTTTTTACACACTTGTCCATTTGCATTTCATCTTTGAAGAAACCTCTATTCTTTAGTCTACTTTTAATCAATTCTTCTTCTTATTACTATTAATAAGAAATTAAATCTTAGGCAGATCTATATTTTGCAAATATTTTCTCCCACTCTCAAAATTACCTTTTCAGCACCTTCTTTTCTTTGCTGTGCAGAAGGTTTTCATTTTGGTGGGGTGCCACTTGTTTATTTTCTCATTTCATTGCCTGTACTTTTTATTTTTTTAAGGAGAGAAAAAGAATCACTTTTTAAAAAAAAATTTTACAGCTGGTTCTGGCTTCTCCAACACCAAGTTGTGTATGTGGTACTGGGGTTCAAACTTGGTTCCTTGCACATGCCAGGCAAGTGGTATAATCACTGAGACACTGCTTTAGCTCCTGTTGTCTGTACTTTTTTATTTATTTATTTATTTATTGAACAACCTTACAAGATTTTAACAAAATATTATAAAATGTGTATATAATGTGTAAATATTCTGGATATTGCAATTATCCCCAGGAGTGCCCCCCCCCAATTACCCTCCCTTATCCCTCCCTTCCCCTTCCCTTTATAACTCTAAAAAAAGGTATTAGATTATAAAGCATTACATCTTATCTGGATTTAACTCATGTTACTAGACCATCTTTCTCACTGTCCAGGGTCTAGTCCCCACCTCCACAGATGAGTGGAGACAATCAACCC
>PVKS010033331.1:9235-21897 GCA_004027875.1 Aplodontia rufa
CTCCAACAGTGTGATAGTGTTCCTTTCCTCACCCAACCCCTCCAAAATCTGTTATTGTATGTATTCTTCATTTTTTGCCCCTCTGACTGGAGTGAGGTGGAATCTCAGTGAAGTTTTGACTAGCATTTCTCTGATTGGTAGTGATGCAGAACATTTTCTCATATATTTATTGGCTTTTTGTACTTTTTCCTTTGAGAAATTTCTGTTTAGTGCCCTAGCCCTTTTAGTGATTGGATTATTTGTGGTTTTTGTGTTCAGTTCTTTAAGTTCTTTGTATATTCCAGATATCAGTACCCTGTTGGAGGCATAGCAGACAAAGATATTCTCCTATTCTGTTAGTTCTCTCTTGACTATTTCTTTGGTTGTGCATAAGCTTTTCAATTTAATGGCATTCCACTCATTGATTCTTGGCTTTAATTTTTGTTCTGTGGGAGTCTTGTTAAGGAAGGTGGTGCCTGCATTAATGTCATACATTTTAGATCCTATTTTTCTTCTAGCATCACTATAGTTGCTGGTTTAATTTCTAATTCTTTTATTCATGTCAATTTGGTATTTATACAGAGTGAGATATGAGTCTAGTTTTTGTTGTCTGTGTATGGCTGTCAAGTTTGTCCAGCACTATTTGTTGAACAGGCTGTCTTTCCTCTTTGATATATTTTTGCCCCCTTTGTCAAATATCAGAGGGTTAAAGATATGGGGGTTCATCTCAGTATCTTCTGTTCTGTTCCATTGGTCTTCATGTCTGTTTTAATACCAATAATTTTCTATTTTTGTTATAGACATAATTTTCGGTAAGGTATTGTGATATCTCCTGCTTCCTTTTTCTTGTTTATTAATTTTTTGGCTATTCTGGGTTTTCTGTTACCACAAATAACTTTGAGAATTGCTTTTTCTATATCCATGAAGAATGTCATTGGTATCTTGATGGGGATTGCATTGAATCTCTATAGGGCTTTTTATAGAATATCCCTTTTAATTATATGGATTCTGACTAACCAAGAACATGGAAATTTTTTCCCATCTTCTCAGATTCTCTTTAGCTTCACTTTTTAAAGTTTGGTAGTTTTCATTGTAGAGGTGCTTTATATACTTTGTCACATTAATATCCAAGTGTTTTATTCTTTTTGAGATTATTTTGAATGGGACAGATTTCCAGATTTCTTCTTTGGCAGAATTGCTGCTGGAATATGGGAAAGCTATTGATTTATGAGTGTTGACTTGTACCCTGCCACTTTGCTAAAATCATTTATAGGCTCTAGCAGTCTTCTGATAGAGCTTTTTGGGTCTGCTATATATAGGATCATGTCATCAGCAAATAGAGATAGCTTGACTTCCTCATTTCCTATTTGAATTTGTTCAATTTCCTTCTGTTGTTTGATAGCTCTGGCTAGGGTTTCAAGGACTACATTGAATATGAGTTGTAAGAGTGGACAGTCTTGTCTTGTGCCTGAATTCAGTGGGAATGGTTAAAGTTTTTCTCCATTAATTGTGTTGGCTGTGGGTTTGACCTAAATGGCTCTTATGAAATTATTTTCTTTTGATCCCCATCTTCTGCAGTTTTGAAAATAAATGGGCATTGATTTTTATCTAAGGCCTTTTTGCTTCAATTGGGATAGTCATATGGTTTTTGTCTTTACTTTTGTTTAAGTGTTGAATCACATTTAGTGATTTGCATATGTTTAACCAGCCTTGCGTTTTTAGAATGAAGTCCACTTGACTGTGGTGTGTAATCTTGTTGATGTGTTTCTCGATGTTATTTGCTAGACATTTATTAAGGATTTTTGTGTCTGTGTTCATTAGGAAAAATTTTCTTTTCTTGATGTGTCATTGTTGGGTTTTGGAATCAGGGTTATATTTGCCTCACAAAAATATTTGGGAGTGTTCTGCCCTTTCAAATTCATGGAAAACCTTGCAGAGAATCATTGTTAATTCTTTTTGTAAAGGTCTGGTAGAATTCTGCCATTAATATCAGGTCCTGGACTTTTCTTTATTGGAAGGCTGTTGATTGCTGTTTCAATTTTGCTTCCTAAGATTGGTTTATTTAGATTTTCAATGTCCTTCTGTGTTAATTTGGGGATGTCATGTGGCTAGGCGTTTGTCTTTTCTTCCAAATTATCAAACTTTGAAGAGTATACATTTTCAAAATAAGTTCTAATAATCCTCTGGATTTCAGATGAGTCTGTGGTAATGCCTCCATTTTCATCTTTGATTTTTGGATTTGTTTCAATTCATTCTTCCTTTTGTTGAGAGTTGGCTAAGGGTCTGTCAATTTTATTTAAATTTTGAAAGAGCCAATGCTTTTGTTTTGTTGATTCTTTGCATTATTTTTGGTTCTCAATTTCATTGATTTCAGCTCTGATCTTTGTTATTTCCTGTCTTCTGTTAGATTTGGGATTAGATTGTTCCTCTATTTGTAGGGATTTCATTTGGAGCATAAGCTTATCTCTTTGGTCTATCTCTCCTGACTTTTGATGAAGGCAGTCAGCTCTATAATTTTACCTCTTAAGAATGTTTTCCTACCTTCTGAGAGATTTTAATATGTTGTATCATCATTCTTAATCATTTTTAAGAATTTATTGATTTCTGTTCTCATTTCATCTTTGATCCATTCTTCATTTAAAAGAGTATTATTCACTGCCCAAGTATTTATATACTTTCTATTATTTTTCTTGCTATTAATTGCTATGATCTTAATGTTGTGGTATGCCAGGATACATAGGATTATATCAATATATACTATTTTTCTTATAAAGATAAAATTTCATTTAAAATGTGTATTTTCATGTTAATTTATGTTTTATTTCATACAAGTGCAGTATGCACAATCTTTTTGACTTATATCACTCTTTTTCTTCAAAATTAGATAATGAAGGGCTTTAATGTATTTTCTTACTAAATTATTAAAATTACTCATCTACTTGAGAGCCAGTTCTACTTTTATTTTCCTTCAATCAAATTAAAACTCTGTGAATGATCATTTGATCAATCTGCTATGTAACTATTCTTATTTTAGGAACCCTTGACTTTCAATGATGTGGCCATTGTTTTCTCTGAAGAAGAATGGGAATGCCTGGAGCCTTCTCAGAGGAACTTAAATAGAAATGTGATGTTCCAGAACTACAGAAATCTGGTTTTCCTGGGTGAGTATATATTCTCTTCAAAATATCTCATTAAGTATCAGTATTAAATTTCCTTCTATTGCAGAGTATCTTTTTGAGAACTTCTTGGGAAATAATAAGTTTCAAATTCTTCCTTTTTCTTTTTCCTTTGCTTTTTTTCTTAAAGAGGGAGAGTGTGAGGGAAAGACAATTAATTAAACTTAGTTTTAACTGTTTTTCATTGCTCCTACACTTAGTTGTATATGTGGTACTGGGGTTTGAACCTAGGTCCTCATGCATACCAGGCAAGTGTGATACTGCTGAGCAACTGCTCCAGCCACAGATTTTTCTGTTCAGGAAGAGAGATTGGACTTTTTTTGTTGTTTAAGACAGGAAAATGTTAGGTACATTTCTTTTTTTTTATTATTGATTGAGAAATTTATTTTTGAACAACCATACAAGTTTTTAACAAAATAATATAAAATGTGTATAGATTCTGGATATTAGATTTCCTCCCAGGAGTGACCCCCGATTACCCACCATTATCCCTCCTTTCCCCTTTCCACAATATCACTAAAAAAGTATTAGGTTGTATAACATTACACCTTATCTGGATTTAACACATGACAATAGACCACCTTTCTCAATGGCCAGGGTTTAGATCCAGCCTCCACAGATGACTGCAGACATTCAACCCTTGGCTCTCTGGGTTAAGCTGATTTTACTCAGCATAAAACAAAAAACCCTTTTCTGTATTTAACACATGATAATAGATCATCTTTCTCAATGGCCAGGATCTAGTTCCAACCTCCACAGATGAGTGGAGATATTCAACCCATGCTTCTCTGGGTTAAGCTGATTTTATTCAGCATAATTTCTTCCATAGCCATCCATGTATCTTCAAAGGCTGCAATATCATTGTTTCTAATTGCTGTATAAAATTCCATGGTATATATGTACCATAGGTTTTGGATCCATTCATCCAGTGAGGGACATGTGGGTTATTTCTATAATCTAGCAATCGTAAATTGAGCTGCTATGAACATAGCTGTTGCTTTGTCACTACAATGTGCTGATTCTAAATCCCCTGGAAAAATACCCAGGAGTGTTATAGCAGGATAATATGGGGGTCCCATCCCTAGTTTGGAAAAGCTCATCCCTTTCCAGATGGGCTTTAACAGTCTGCAGCTCCACCAACAGTGTGTTAATGTCCCTATCTCTCCACAGCCCCTCCAGCATCTATTATTATTAATTTTCTTCATTTTTTCCATTCTGACTGGCATAAGATGATATCTTAATGTAGTTTTCATTTGCATTTCTCTGATTACAGGTGATATAGAGCACTTTCTCATGTATTCATTGGCATGGCCAATGTCCTCTGTTGAGAAGTTTTTAGCTCCTTTGCCCATTTGCTAATTCAGTTGTTTGTGTTTTTGTAGTTGAGGATTTTGTAGATTCTGCATATGAGGCCCCTATCAGAGAAATCATAGCCAATGATTCTCTCCATTTTTGTAGGAAACCTCTTGACTCTTTTGATTGTTTCCTTGGCAGTATAAAATTTTGTAGCTTAATGGCATCCCATTCACTGATTTTTGACTTTACTTCCTTCACTTTAGGAGACATGTTGAGAAAGTCTTTACCTACTCCCAAATGCTGAAGTGTTGGACCTAATTTGTCTTCCATCAGTTGCAAGCTAGCTGGTTTAATTCCTAGCTCCTTGATCCATTTTGATTTGATTCTCATGCAAGGAGAAAGATATGGGTCTAATTTCAACTTTCCACAAGTGGCTGTCCAGCACCATTTGTTGAAGAGGCTGTCACTTCTCCATGTAATATTTTGTCCCCCTTTGTCAAAAATCAGATGTTTAAAGATTTGAGGGTTTGTTTCCAGGTCTTCTATTATATTCCATTGGTCTTCTTTCCTATCTTGATACCAGTACCATGCTATCTTTGTTACTACAGCCCTGTAGTATAATTTTAAATCTGGTATGGCAAAACCAACTGTTTCATCTTTCTTGCTTAGTAGTGCTTTGGCAATTCCAGGTTTCTTATTGTTCCAGATGAATTTGAGATTTGCTTTTTCTATGTCTGTAAAGAATGACATAGGTATCTTTATAGGGATAGCATTAAATCTATATAACACTTTTGGTAAAATGGCCATGTTTTTTATATTAATTCTGCCTAACCAAGAGCATGGGATATCTTTCCATTTTCTTAGGTCATCTTGGATTTCATTCTTCAATGATCGATAATTTTCATTGTAGCGATCTTTGATTTCCCTTGTAAGGTTAATTTTCAAGTTTTTTTTTTAATATTTTGAATGGGACTGATTTCCTAATGTCTTCATCAGTCCCATTATTATTAGTTTTTCAGAAAACTATTGATTTATGTGTGCTAATCCTGTATCCTGCCACTTTGCTAAATCTGTTTATGAGTTTCAACAGTTTACTGATGGAATTTTTTTGATCATCCAGATACAGGATCATGTCATCAGCAAGGAGAGTTTGACTTCCTCTCTTCCTATTTTTATCCTTTTGATTTCTTCCTCTTGCCTAATTGATCCAGCTAGGATCTCAAGAACAATATTTAATAAAAGTTGTGAGAGCAGATAACCTTGTCTCATTCCCAATCTTAGTGGAGATGCTTTAAGTTTTTCTCCATTTAGTATTATGCTAACTGAGGGTTTAGCATATATAGCCTTTACATAGTTCATAAATGATCCTTTGAACCCTATCTTCTCTAGAGTTTTGATCATAAAAGGGTGATGGTTTCTATCAAAGGCCTTTTCTGCATCCATTGAGATGATCATATGGTTTTTGTCCTTGATTCTATTAAGTGGTGAATTATATTAATTGTTTTGTGTATAGTTATGTTTCTTTTTTTTCTTACCCAAACACAATGTAATTGAATTAGAAATCAATGATGTGAAAAACAGAAACCACTCTTAACACCTAGACATTAAAAATACACATTTGCCATTAACTTTTTGAGTTCTTTGCATATTCTGAACTTTAGCCCCCTGTCAGAGGAGTAGTAGCTCATGATTTTCTCCTTTTCTGTAGGGTCCCTCTTCGTATTCTAAATGATTCCTTAGCTGTACAGAATCCTTTTAGTTTAATGCCATCCCACACACTGATTCTTGGCTTTAATTCTTCTGTAATGGGAGTCTTGTTAAGTCTTGTTTAAGGAAGTCGGTGCCGGCACCCATATGGTGGAGTGTTAACCCCATTTTTTCTTCTAACTGTTGCATGGTAGCTGGATACATTTCTTTTAATCTTTGATATTTAATCTTTGTCTTTCTTGGGTCATATATATCATTTGCTTTAGATAAGTGGTAGTTAGAGAAATTTAAAAATATAAACAATTATAGCCTACATATAGCAGCGAATACAGATAAATATCAAAACATCAAGGCGAAAGCCAAACTTCAAAATGTTGATTGAAAAGTTATCCATATTTTTTCATGAGCTTAGATTTTTTTCTCTTGCTATCATAGAAGTACATGTATTACCTATGTTTATCATGCTATCATATTTTTGAGGCCACAGCTATTCAGTTTAGTATCTATTGATGATCATTAGTAGTGTATAAATTTTAAAATTTTATAAAGCACATTAAAAAGTTTACTTTAAAAAAATAAAGAGTTAGTGATATTTATAAAGTGCTTATACTAATGTTTAGCATATAGAAATTGCTCAATAAAAGACAGTAGTTGAAAAAAATTTCGTGGAGATCTCCTTTTCTTCCAGTGATGTTCTGGTACATTCAAATTCAAAACAAAACCCACACACTCCCCTTTGCTTCTGAGGGTCAGATTAGTCTGACAGTTCTTTGTTTATTTGCAAGTTTTTCAGAAATATGTGTACATTTCTGGAGAATTCTAGTTCAAGCCATTGTAATATATTAATACCATAAAGCAGTTTCTTTAAACTATTTATGTCTAAATATATAAATATATCTAAAGTATTTATATTCTAATTCATTATATTTCCCTTATCAGAACTCTTTTTATTTTTTAATAATGCATTATGTTTGTACATAGTACTGGGATTTGTTGTCACATTCATAGATGCACACAATATAGCAATATAATTTGGAAACATTCTCCCTAGCACTCCCCCACTTGCTTCCTTTTATCCCCTAGTCCCATTGCTTCTTTTTCTGTGGTATATGTTTATTCTAATATATCCAAATATAGTGACATAATTCTTATACCTATGAAGAATATTTATTTCATATATTTGACAATAGTAGACAAAATCACATATTTATAAAGGCTTGGGTTGTGCCTTGTTTTAACTCAGTTCCAGCATTTCTCCTTCCCCTTCCTGCCTCCCACTACCTATTCTTTTTAGGTCCATTTGACAATAGAATAAAACATTAACATGTGTATTAAATTGTGAAGTATAACATTTTAATTCAATCCTCTGCATCTCTTCCACTTCCTCCTCCTTTCTCTTATTTCTACTGGTGTGTTACTTACTAAATAGCATTTTTAGTGTCCAATTGATACATATATTGATGAGATTCACTATGATATGTTCATATACGAACATGAGCCACTTGAGTCTGTTTCCTTCCATCAACTTTTCCTATTTCATTCTTTCTTCCTCCATTCCCTTCCCCTTTGACTATTCCTCTGTTCTTTTTCCTTAATTTGAGTTAGCTTCCACATTTCAGAGAGAACATTAGACCTTTGGTTTTTTTCACTCTGGTTTATTTCACTTTTCATATTATCCTCCAATTCCACCCATTTTCTAGTAAATGACATAATATCATTGTTTCTTGCAGCTGAGTAATACTCGATTTCCGATAGATGCTGCAATTTCATTATCCATTCATCAGTTGAAGGGCACGTTGGATGGTTCCCTCACTTTGCTCTTGTGAATTGAGTTGCCATGAACATTGCTGTGGCTGCATCATTGTAGTATGCTGATTTTACCTCCTTTGGATATATATCAAGGAGTGGAATGGACAGCTGGGTCAAATGTTGGATTCATTCTTAGTCTTTTGAGGACTCTATAAATTGATGTCCAGAGTGGTTATGCCAGTTTGAAGTCCCACCAACAATGCATAAGTCCCACATCCTTGCCTAATTTGTTCTTCGTATTCTTGGTTATTGCCATTCTAACTGAAGTGGTGAAATCCCAGTGTACTTTTAATTTGCATTTCTCTAAATGTTAGAGTTATTCAACCTTCTTTTTCTAAGGAGACGTGGAGAAAGAGAGAATCAATTTAATTTATTTTTTCATTGGCCTTTATTTCCTCAAACACATAGTTGTGTATGTGGTGCTGAGGTTCGAACCCAGGTTGTAACAAATGCAAGGCAAGCACTACAAAGACTGAGCCACTGCTCAGGCCTCATTTTGAGTCTTTGTTCATGTATTTGTTGACATTTAGATTCTTTATTTGAGAAGTGTCTGTTTAGTTCATTTGCCCATTTATTTGGGTTTTTTTATGTTAAGATTTTTAAGTACTTTCTATATCCTGGATATTATTGAGATGCAGAAGACAAAGACTTTTTTCCCATTCTGTATGTTCTCTCTTTTTTAATTTTAATTTTTATTTTTGAACAATCATACAAATTTTTAATAAAATAATATAAAATGTGTATCATTTCTGGATACTAGATTTACCCCCAGTATTGACCCCCCTCCCCAATTTCCCACCCATATCCCTCCATTCCCTTACCCACAATATCTTTAAAAAAGTATTAGGCTGTTTAACATTACACCTTATCTGGATTTAACACAATAATAGACCATCTTTCTCAATGGCCAGGGTTTAGTTCCAGCATCCACAGATGAGTGGACATGTTCGACCCTTGGTTCTCTGGGTTAAGCAGATTTTACTAAGCCTAATTTCTTCCATAGCCATCCATTTACCTTCAAAGGCTGCAATATCATTGTTTCTAATTGCTGTATAAAATTCCATGGTATATATGTACCACAGTTTTTGGATCCATTCATCCAGTGAGGGGGACATCTGGGCTGTTTCCCTAGTCTAGCAATAGTAAATTGAGCTGCTATGAACATAGCTGTTGCTTTGTCACTACAATGTGCTGATTCTAAATCCCCTGGAAAGATACCCAGGAGTGGAAAAGCATGGTCTTATGGTGGGCTCATCCCTAGTTTTTTGAAGATTCTCCACACTGCTTTCCAGAGGGGCTGTACCAGTCTGCAGCTCCACCAACAGTGTGTTAATGTCCCTATCTCTCCCCAGCCCCTCCAGCATCTATTACTGTTCTCTCTTTTTACTCTTAATAGTTTGCTGTTCTGAGAAAGCTTTTCAATTTGATGTCTTCCCATTTGTTGATTTCTTTTCCCCTCTTTTACATCAAGTGCTTTGGGGATCTTGTTTCAGAAGTCAGTTCCCAGCCAGTGTGTTATAGTGTTGGGCCTGCCTTTTCTTCTAGAAGGGGCAGGGTTTCCAGTCTAATTCCAAGGTCTTTGATCCATGTTGAACTTAGTTTTATGCTAGGTGAGGGAAAGAGATTAGATTCTTTTTACTATATCCGGATTTCCAGTTTTCAAAGCACTGTGAGTTAAGAGACTGAATTTATTCAAATTTATATTTTAGCTCCTTTGTTGCATATAAGTTAACTGTAATTATGCAGGTTAATTTCAGTGTCTTCTTTCTATTCCATTGGTCTCTATGTCTGTTTTGGTGCCAATACCATGCCATTTTTGTTATTATAGCTCTTGGTATAATTTGAAGTCTTGCTATTGTGATTACTGTAGCTTTACTTTTCTCACTACAGATTGCTTTGACTTTTTTGGGTCTCTTATTTTCCCAAATGTATTTCATGACTGTCTTTTCTAATTCTATGAATAAAGTCATTGGAACGTTGATGAGAATTGCTTTGAATCTGTATAGTACTTCTTGTAAAGTGACCATTTTAATACTCTCCCCATCCAAAAACCTGTGTACTTTTTCCATCTTCTAAGGTCTTCTTCAATTTATTTCTCTATTGTTCTATAATTTTCATTTGTAGAGGTCCCCTCACCTCTTTTGTTAGATTGCTTCCCAAGTATTTTTTAAAGCAATTTTGAATGAAATAATTTTTCTTATTTCTTTCTCAGTACATTTATCAATGGAAATAAGGAATGCAATTGATTTGTGAATGCTGATTTTGTATCCTGCTCCTTGCTGAATTCATTTATGAAATCTATAATTCTTCTGATGGATGGCTTTTTTTGTATTCTAATATATCATCATGTCATCAGCAAACAATAGTTTGAAATCTTCTTTGCCTATTCATATCACTTTAAATTCCTCCACTTGATAAATTGCTCTTACCAGAGTTTCAAGGACTATGTTGAATAGGAGTGCTGAAAGGGGTCATCCTTGTGTAATTCCTGTTTTTATAGAAAATGCTTTCTATTTTTCCCCATTCAGAATAATGTGGGCCTTAAGTTTGTCATAAGTGACCTTTATTATGCTGAGGTAAATTCCTTCTATTCCTACTATTTTTCTCTAGTTTTAAATATGAATAGGTATTGTACCTTGTCAATTTTTATCTGCATCTATTTAAATTATCACATGATTTTTGTTTTAGAGTCTACTCATGTGGTGAATTCTGTTTATTGATTTCTGAATTTTATACAATCCTTGCATCCCTAGGATAAATCCCACTTGGTCATGGTGTACTATCTTTCTGATGTTTATTTGTATGTGGTTTGCCTATATTTTATTAAGGATTTTGCATCCATATTCATCAAGGAGATTGGTCTATAGTTATTTTTCTCTTGATTTGTCTTTGTTAGGTTTTGGTATCAGGGTGATACTAGCTTTGTAGAGAGTATGGTAGAGTTCTCTCCTTTTCTACTTCAATGAATAATTTGAGGAGAATTGGTATTGGTTCGTTAAAGATCTTGAACTCAGCTGAGGATCCATTTGGTCCTGGGCTTTTCTTTATTAGAAGGCTTTTGATTGCTGCTTCTATTTGATTACTTGTAATTGGTCTGTTTAAGTTTTCTCTTTCTTCCTGGTTCATTTTGGGTGGCTCATAATACTCTAGGAATTTGTCCATATTTTCAAGTTTGTATAGCTTATTGGAGTATACTTTTAAAATTATTTTCAATGAACCCTGTGGATTTCAATTATGGTTCCTTTTCCCTTCTGGGTTTCAATATTATGAGATTTATATCTCTTTCATGTGTATTGCTGATGGTTTATCAATTTTGTTTGTCCTTTCAAAAAACAAATTTTTTGTTTCATTGTTTTGTTAAACTTTCTTGATTTCAATCTCATTAATTTCACATCTTGATTTTAATTATTTCTTGTCTTCTACTGATTTTGGTGTTGAATTGTTTTTCTCTATCTGGGGCCTTGAGATGAAGTGTTAGGTTATTGATTTTGTGTATTTCTAGTATTTTGATGAATGATCTTAATGCTATGAACTTTCCTCTTAGAATTGCCTTCATACTGTCCCATAGATTTTGATGTGTTATATCATTGTTCTCATTTATCTTAATTTCTCCCCTGATTACTTCTGTTCTCTAGTCATTATTCAAGAGTATATTGTTTAATATCCAGGTTTTAGTGTGTTTACTATATTTTATCTTCTTGCTAATTCCTAGCTTAATTTTATTATTATCTGATTGAATGCAGCGTAATGACTGTCTTTTTGTATTTGTTAACATTTGCTTCATGCCCTAGAATATGATATATTTTAGAGAATATTCCATATACCACTGAAAATTAAGTATATTCAGGTATGGTTGGGTGAAATATTCTAAAAATGTTTGTTAGGTCCAAACTAATAATTATATGGTTTAATTCTATACTATCTTTATTTATGTTTTTTTATTGAAAAATCTATTTGTTGAACAATCATACAAATTTTTAACAAAAAGTACATATGTATATAGATTCTGAAGATTAGAATTACCCCAAAGAGTGCCCCCTCCCAGTTACCCACCCTTATCCCTCCCTTTCCCTTCCCCTTCCCACAACATCTCTAAAAAAAGTATACTTATGTTTTATTTAGATGACATATCCTGTGATAAAAGAGGTGTGGTAATGTTCCCTGGAAATATTGTATTGCGTTCAATTTGATTCTTGAGTTTGAAAAGTGTCTGTTTTATGCATATTAATGCTCCATTGTTTAGGGTACATATAACTTTATGATGGTTATATCCTGTTGCCCTATGATTCATTTGAGTAGTATGAAGTGACCTCTTTGTCTCTTCTGATGAATTTTGTCTTGAAGTCCACCTTATCCAATATGAGAATTGCAACACTGGCTTATTTATGTGTGGTATCTATGTGATATATTTCCCTATTGCCTCACCTTTAGTCTGTTTATGTCTGTGCCTGTGAGGTGTGCCTCTTGCATGCAGCATATTGTTTGGTTTTATTTTTTCTCCAATGTGCCAACCTCTGTCTTTTGGTTGAAGACTTTAGGCCATTTACATTTGATAATGTTTTTGAGAGATGATTTTTATTTCCTGCTATTTGATTTATTTCTATTATTTGAATTGGTGTAGATTCTCTTTTGAATGATTATTCTTCTAGTATAATGTCTCCCTGTGTTGGTTTTCATTTTTGTTTTTTATTTCTT
>PVKS010033332.1:0-21798 GCA_004027875.1 Aplodontia rufa
CCAACCTCCTGCTTCCCTGGCCATGGAGGAGTGCAGAGCGAGCTGCCCAGCCTGCTGCTGGCGTCCAGGCCTCCTGTGTTTCTTCAGGTGCTGTGAACGAGGGTGCAGGATCAGCCCCTGGGGCTGGCTTTACCCTGGGCCAGTATGGAGCAAGCTCCTGTGCATCCACCCCAAGCCTCTTCAGGAGACAGAGCAGGGGCCTGGTACTACACTGGCTACCCCCGACCACAGAGCAGGGGCCTGGTACCGCACTGACTTCCTCCTGACCACATGACAGGCAGAAGAGAGCAGAAAGCTGAGTGACCGGGCAGAAGTCCCCCTGACTGTGAGGTTAAATGGCAGAGCCAGCCCTGGAGCCCAGGGGCTGTCTCCGTGCAGGATGCCTGCCCAGCTCCCATTCTGCACCGGGCTCTGAAGGCCCACTGGGACCTGAAGCCATAAGCAGTCTTTTCCAGAGGCCACGGTCACCCAGTTACCACAACCAGCTTACCTCCTTCTCCATTGCCAAAGAGCCAAGGATGTTCCTGGTGGAGGGACTGTGGCCCAGCTGTGGTCCTGCAGGAGCAAGGGTGTCCTCACACCACATTTACCTGGTGCAGCAAGGACTGGGCTCTGTGGCTGTGGATGGGACTGGCCTGTGAATCCCTGGTGCAGCTGGGGTTCCGCTAGGCAGGGGTAGGACTGGTGGTGGCGTGTTGCCTTTCCAGTTGTCCAGGGTAACTGCAGAGTGTAGACACTGTGGGTGGAATCACAGCTAGAACAGTGTGGGGAGCAAGCGAGTTGTAACTCGCAGGGTGAAGACACGGTACGGGGTGCAGGGATTCGTGTATTTTATTATATTTCCCCCCTAAGAGGATCTGTGAGTTCCCACTGAGAAGAAAGGCCTGCCCCTGGTCGCAGGCAAGCGGTTCCTGTCAAGCTGCAAGTGGTCTGGGAAGTTGATTAAATCCATCACTCACGGCCAAGAAGAAAGGGTGGGAAACCCGGGGATGGCCAGGGTCCCTGGGAGACACTTGAACTTGGAATCTGCTTAATAGCTCTTGGCTTGGAAGGCAAGCAAGCGTCTCTCAGAGATCAAAGTACTTTATCTCGCCCAGTGGAGAAATCTGTTCCTTCAATCACTTATTGTTTGAGCCAAATATGTCCCTGGAGTGAGAGAGAAAGGGAGAAATGTCCTGTCCATTTCTGTCTTTGTTGCGGCTGCAAGTGTTTACTTTTCCAGATGGTTCCTGAGCGTTATGGGACATTCTTTTTAATTGGCAAGGCATGAATCGCGCTGACAGCTCAGCCTCCATCGGAGGCTCTTCAGAGTCAGCCTCAACGTGTGATCACAGAACACTCCCTGTGTGCCTCAACTTCTGATCAAGTCCTGCTCTGTGTCACTAAGGGAGTCTGGTGGTGGAGAGGATGAAGTGTCCCCACAAAGCCACATTCACTGGAAGCCTCACAAGGTGGCATTATTTGGGAGGAGAATCTTTGCAGGTGTACCTAGCTCACATGGGTTATGCTGGGTGAGGACGGCTCTAATCCAGAGAGGCCAGGTGGAGACAGGCAGAGACGGGAGTGAGGGGTCTACCAGCCAGGGCTGGAGAGAGGGCTCAAACAGCTTCTCCCTCTGAGAAAACCCTCTGTGGACACGGTGGTCCCCGATTCCTGGCCTCCAGGACTGTGGGAGAAGGTTTCCCTGGTTGTTTTAAGCCACTGGGTGGTGACCTTTGTTGTGGCAGTCAGAAAACTTATACAAGCCACTCACGTGTTCTGGCTGCCAGGGGGAGGAAGACCAGCAGGGAGATAAACAGACACACGAGTGCTTCCATGTTAGGAGGAGTTGGCTAGGGGCAGGAAGGGCGTTTTCAGCCACTGGGACCATTGGGGAAGACGCTTCAGAAAGGAGCCCTTGAAGCCAGCATCTGTCATATGGCGCCAAGCCCAGGTGACCTCAGAGGAGTGTGTCCCAGACTGAGGAGCAGAAAGTCTGCAGGTCTGAGGCCTGGAGAGCTTGGCACTTTCAGGGCACAGAGAGAAGCCAGTGTGGCCGCGCTGCAGGAAGCGAGGTGGGAAGAGGAGGTGAGGCTGTGGGGCAGAGGCACGGGCCAGACGTGGCTGAACAATCTCACGGGAACGCAGAGGAACTGAGGGTCAGGCCAGACAGGCGATGGAAAGTGTGGAATTAGAAAACGCGAAGGACATGGTGCTCATCAGGCAACACTTGCTGTAGGTCCCTGGGGCAGCGATGCCCTGTGCGGCTCAGCAAATCCACTGACTTCCTGGGAAATTAACTTCCACGTTCAGGTTGGCTCTGTTCCTTCAGGCAAAGCAGAGCGGGTTATGAGTGGGAAGGTGAAGGAGAGGAGCTGGAAGCAGGCTCAACTGGGTTGAACGGTCATGTCCACCTGCGACCACAGAGTGTGTGGCCTTCCTGCAGGTGTGGTTGGTTCAGATGAGGTACTGGAGCAGGACAGGCACCCAATCCAATGCACGGACCTTCTAAGAAAGCCAGTGGCCACCCAGAGAGGGATGCAGGAGAAGGCTGTAAGAGGTCAGAGGCCCAGCCTGGTTGATGCTCCTCCAGGGACACCAGGGACTGCCAGGAGCCACCTGGGCTGGGACCAAGAACCCTCAGCAAATCCTGACCCCAGGTCCCGGCCTCCAGAATTGCCAAAGCCTGACTTCCTGTTCTCTGAAGCCACAGCTCTGTGTCACAGCAGCAGAGGGAACCTGATAGCAGCTGCTTTGCAGGGTGTTGTCCATCATCCCGGCCCCATGTGTCTTCTGAGCAGAAAAACAGGTCACAGCAGGAGTAAATAGTTTTTTGGTCCTTTGGTTTTAGGTTTTACTGAGGGCCCCCTCCCAGTGGCTGTAGTCCCTCCCTCCGCTTCATCACTCGCTCCATGGTTCTGTTACTAGGAGACCCTGGTTGCATGTGGCCCGGGCTGACCCGACTGGCTCCTCCCATCACACTCTGGAGTGAGTGTCCCCTTCTTCCTTTGTCCCATGTCCCTGGTACAGCAGGCCCCGCAGGCTTCTTAGAGGACTTTGGGATGTTTCTGGAGATAGGACTTTTCCTCCCAGGGGAGGGAAGGGAGGACATCTGGCCCCGCCTGTAGCTAGGAGCCAGCAGGGTGGAGCATGGGGTCTCGGAGGGAGCTCGTCTTTGCTCTTTAGAAGACGGTAGTGGATGCAGAGCAGCGCTGTTGATGCAGTTTCAACCAGTCCTCTCGTGCATCTCTGGCACGGGGCCTGTCTCTGCAATAGCTGTCACCTGTCTGGTCGCATTTGCTTTGTTTTTAAAACTTCAACTTTGCATCCTCTCGGTTTACATTTTGCTGTGTATTATCTGGGGGACACAGGTGCAGACTTGGTTCAGTCTTAACCCCCAGTCCCTGCCTGTGCCATCGTTGACACATTTGTACTTATTGAATTTGTTATTCTTAATAATGTAATTGGCATCTGAGAACCCACCACCCCACAAAAGCTAGGCGATCCATCCTTTCAACCTGAGTGCCTTGAGCAGCTTTCCCATGTGGATTTTAGAAAGTGGTTACATAATGTTGCCAAGGGCTTTATTTCTTCTGTCTCCTCAGTAACCAGATCCGTTTCAGACGTGTCTCGGCCCCAGGCTGGAGCTTTACAGTGCTCAGAGTCCAACAGGCCAGTGTCACCTTCCAGGGGCCTCACCTCTCCCCTGTCGCCCACACCTAATGCAGTCCTAAGCTGCAAATGAGAAAACCTTGACTTTTCCTGACTGATTTCCCTCAGTGTCAAAGTCAGGAGGCACCTTGGCCATGGGTGGTTATGTAATAAAAAAGAATAAGAACAGACATTCTGCAAACTCAACGATAACAGATTTATCTGCTCAAGCCAGCACTGTTGGTTATGTGCTTAGAGGTCCGGATCATGGTACTGGATGCGCAAATACCAGAGATAAAACGTGAAGGGGAAAAACCAAGCCAACCAGCATTGCCAAGAGAGCAGCCCACCACCAAGACAGGAGCCGCCGAGCTGGGAAGAAAGCGGGGACTCTGCCTTTCTCTCCTGTCCAGTTTACATAACTCTCACCAGGATTTTAGAAAAGTTGCTCTCTAAGGAGAAGGAGCTGGGCATTGTGGAAGTTTCAGGAGGAAGTGGCGTAAACTGGCGCCACCATTTATTTATCACATGGACTCGGACAAGTCACCAAAAGCACCTCCCAGATGTTTTGGAATGAGGACATGATGTGTTTGTGGTCCCCTTGCATGGGAAGTCATTCTGGAGACCAGCAGACACCAGGCTAAGGCTGGGCTCTGACTGGTAAGATAGCCATGGACATAGCCCTCATGCTTACAGAGGAACCAGCAGAGCCAGGAACTTGGAAAAGACTGTGAACTTGACTTATGCTTGAAGCAGAACTCCTGGGAAGCTAGTGTTGAGTTTTCAGTTTCAGTAGCCCGCAGTGACTCTACCAGTGCTGGGAGTCAGCTCCAAATGCCTGCTTCCCGGGTCCCTGGAAGCAGTGCTGCAAGGGTTCCGCTGCCTGTCTTCTCTGGGCTCCATGCATGGGACCACCCTGTGGCCAGATGCCCACCAGAAATCACTGTGTGCACCTAGATGGTCAATAGACGCTCCGTGAGGGGAGCGACTCGGCTCGCCCAAGCCTTCTGCACAAGAACAACAAGGGTCGTCACGTGCCCGTAGTGGGTGACATCAGTGCAACTTGGAGAGCTAATTACGTTCTTAATGATAGCTTTGTATTGAGTTAGGGAACCATCATCCGTAGCGTAATTGAAACCCTGCTGGGACCGCGTCTGTTGCCAGCTAATTGCATGCCATTTTTTCCCACTACACTTTAAATAAAAGACACATTTCATTTGTCTCAGCTTTAATTAATTGACAGCAGAAACTCAAGTGGGGTTTTGTCAATAGATTGGATACTTTCGAGTGATCACTAGGAGCTGCTACCACAACAGCCTATGAGTGCCAAACTGTGTGTGTACCGGTGTGACGCTGGGGGAAGGACTTGGCTCCTCTGCAAGAGACTGGAGGCTGGAGCAGGAGGGCTCCGCGTGGAGACGGAATCCGGGGTTCCAGCCCTGTGCAAGTTCCCTGCTCACTGCGACCCAGCACAACATGCTTCTCCCCTGGGGCTTAAGCGTCTCCATCTCGCAAAGGAGAGTTGCGTGGTTCTTAAAAGTTCTGCCTTTGTGAGTTAAGGCAAGATGCCCAAGTGAGGGAGCGACCTACGAAGCAGGTGGATGAACTGTTTGGGGTCTGGAGTTAGTGATTATCCTTTGGAGAGTGGGGCTCCTTAGCAGTCAAGGTGTGGTCGACCTTGCAAAGGTTGACGGAAAAGAAATTAGGTTACTCAGGATTGGCCACAGCAGGCACCAGCTCACCCCGCCAGTCCTGTGGACAGGGGTAGCGATCCGTGGGGTGCTGCTGGTGCCAGCATCTTTCCTGCTGTAGAGCCGGGAGCCCTGGCGGTGAGTTGGCCACAATGGGCTGCACATCCTACCCTGGTTGACAGCCTTCCTAAGTCTTACACAAGGCAGATGTAGTTGTCCTAAGAAGACAGCAGGGCACCGTGACCGGAAGAAGGGGTGTGGGATAACAGGCAGCTAAAAGGAACAGCACCAGTCTCCTTTGCTTCCTGAACCTTCCTGAACGGATCTGCAATGTGCCCAGCCTTGCTTTCCCCAGGGAAGCCCTGCTTTCACGAGAGCAGGGGCTTTTCCAAGTGCTGAAAATGTTGGTGCGGAGATGGGGGAGCTCAAGGGCGCTAGCGAGGAAAGGCCTTGGGTAACCACCTTGCCCAGGAGGCCACACAGATGCCACCTGAGTGTTTCCCGAAGCTAGCAGCGGGCATCCTTCCGTCTTCTGCTTTGTTGTTACGGGTTGTTTTATAAGTGTCTCTCGGACAAATCGCCCTTGTCATGAAATGAATTCCTCTTACTTGACTTTTCAGGCTGTAGTGAAACTCAAGATCAATTGAGACTCTGCCCGTAAATTTTCGTTTTTTTCCTTTCTCTCCGCATTCTGAGTGTGCGCACAAATCTCCATCTTCTAGCACCGTGCAGGGCAGTCCTGTTGATACTGTTGATTTTGGTTAATTCGGGTGCCTGGCTTCCTCTAGAATTATCTGTGATGCTAAGGTATGCAGGATTTGTCCTTCTGTCCTTCCTTTGCTGAGTCTCATTTGCTGTTTAATGTCTGATGACAACAGCGTCTCCAGATGATGACGCTGTCATAGTTTAGTTGCAAGAGATTCCAAAGTAGGTTTCCAAGAAATCAGAGACTGTCTCCAACAAGCCCTTGCTCCAGAGACACCCCTTGAAGTGATCAGCAGGAGGACAAGGTTAGTGTGGAATATTACATGCAAAACCGAGCAGAACCACACTTGGACCCGCATGTTTTCAAGTACCTGTCTGGTTCTAGGCTGGCGGAAGCGGCAGATGCGGTGCGGAAGGTCCTGCTTTTGCAGGCTTCAGATTCCGTGGAGGAGCCTGCATTCACAGCCAGCCAGCCAGCCAGCCGATCTCCATCTTTCAGAGAAGCCTTGAGAGGAAACCTCAAGAAAAATGAAGAATTTATTCGCCGACTCTGGGAGAAGTATTTCAGTGAGGTTCTGGCTCAACACAAGGAAGATGGAATGGAGGCCAAGAGCAGTATCAGCTCCAGGCGGCTCCGTTTCCTGAGCCTGGACCGATTGCAAACCCAGAAGACGGAGTGTCCCGTCCGTCAGCAGAAGATTGGCCCGCAGCCACTGTACACAGAATGGAGAGCCCCCCGCCCGAAGGAGCGATTGTCAGGCATGACGAAGCAGGAATTTGAGTTGAAGAATATTCACAAATTGCAGGCCAAGAAGGAAGTGGGGATGTTCATCTTCTCTTTACAGCCTCGCTCGCTGGGAGACGGGCTGTCTTTTATTGTTAATATAAAAATCAATATAGCAAGAGGCGAGTCTTTGCTGCGATTATACTGGCTCCTTGCGCCAGGCGTGTGGAATTAGATTGCTGATAGATGTGCCTTGTCGCCTCCCCAGGCTCCAGAATGAATCTGTGGGCTTTGCCAGTAAGCGCAGCAGCGGAGCGCAGATGGATGGTGGACCAGCGTGTGGCCGGTGATGGCGGGGAAGGTGCAATTCCCTTGCAAGACACCCTTCCGGGGGGCTGGGCTCTGCTCACAGAGGTACAGCTGTACCCGGAGCCAAGACCTCCAAGGGAAGAGTGCACCTGTCCCAGGGAGCTTGCATGGAGGAAGAGAGGACGAGGGAAGGAAGGAAAAGCAGAGGAGAGAAAAGGAAGGGAAGGAGCCCGAGTTCAGAAGGAAGGCTGCAGCCTCAAGGCCTTGTGTTAGAACAGAGGTTTCAGTAGGAGAGCAGATGATGTGTACCTCTTCCCAGATGTGCCCTGTGCCACCTGGAAACGCATCTTTATGCCTATGACCTGCTGGTGCCTCACCATGGGCCCACGGGCAGAGCCAGAGCCAGGAGCCCCCTCCTTCCTCTCCTTCCTGAAAGCTGGAGGGGAAGAAGCCCCCTCAGCAGGGCTCAGTGCTGCCAGGTACACAGAGGAAAGCATGTGCTAACAGGACGCATACGGAATGCAACAAAGGGGGGGGGGGCGTAACTTAGGGTAGAGCATGCACCTTGCACATGCGCGGCCCTGTGTTCCACCATTACCCTGAAGGAATGAAGCGGAAGCAGCAGCAGTCCCCACGCGGCCAGAGCGGCTCTCGGTGGCTTGCATGTGCTGCTGGCCAGCTTGCCTTAATTTGGCGGTTGCTTGTTCGCCCTTGCCAATGTACGTATGTGCATGCATATATGCATCTTATCACGGATGCATGTGTGGCATGTGTGTGAGCAGAGATGTACACACGCATTGGTTTGCAAAGTTGAAATAGGTGGTGTTTGCTGGTTTTGGTGGTGGTGTTCTGTCATTAGAACAAGGTGTTAATAACCCTGTCATGTCCAGTCCCATCCACAGAGTCTCAATGTACACTTACAGCCCTATACAATGTAACACCCTTAGGTGTAGATCACTGAAGATTTGGGTAAATCTGTACAAATTCCTAAAAGTAAATTCCATGCACTGACCCTGACTTGCAGGAGGAGTGGGGGCCTGCGCTGCCCCTGCTGGCCGTGCTGGAGGCGGATCCGCTGTGGCTGGCCTGCGAGCCCTTCAGGCCTATCCATCTCTGCTTTTCTTGTTCTTAAGCATTGCCTTAATAATTGCTAGTGCAGCTCCTGTTAATTTTGTACAGGGAAATATGGAGATGTAAATAACAGCGTGGGGCCTGGATCACCCTCTGGGATGCTTCCAATAAGGCCATGAGGTCTGAGTCTGATGAGACCTGGACCGCACGCACACAGGCCACCATGGAAGTGGGGCTGCTGAGCTCATGACGGGATTTTCAGAGGACCACCGTTATTTTCACTGGAACCCTTCTAGAAAACAAGCGTGCAGTGCATGTGCATCAGGGACACAAATGCAGGCAGGTGCACTTGTACACGTGCATCCTTCTGAGTGCCTTGTGAATGTAAGATTGTCTCTGCTCATCGCCACCAGGATGTCCTTGCTATGTCTTGGGGACTGTCACGCCCGCCTGTCATCCCTCCTGGTTTTCCATTCCTTAGCCAGTGTCTTGCTGATGGACACTGTATGGTCTCTAGTTTGGGGCCATGAGCAGCGGCTGACTCATGCCCCGGTCCATGCTGTGGGTCTCACCTGGTGCCTGGATTTCAAGTAGATAAAGCTTCTCCGCAGCCAGAGGACAGCTCCCCGGGGGCGCACAGGGGTCTCTTTCCCGGATGAGCTCCTGAGACTGCACCTCCTTGCCTGTGTGCTGTCTGCACCCTGCGGTGTCCCTGGGCCAAAGCAGGAGCAGGACTTTACCAGAGCCCACCCAGGACGGAAGCAAAGGTAGGAGTGACCTCATGAACCTGGGTTTCTCCACAGGTAACATCGTTTCGACCAATTAGGTGGGATAGCATCTGCTGTTGCGTTCTGCTTCTCTGAGTGTAAAGGGAATCCTACAATTTTTATATCAAATTCTCAAGAGAGCAATAAAGCAAAAATCACATTTATCTAGCGTTTGTTTCTGCATCCGTGCCAGGCACCCCTGGGTTCCTCTCTGGACGGATTCTCCAGGTGTGAGAAGGCTGTGTTACCAGGGTTTCACTTTGCAAGTTGGCAGAGCTTCTGGGAGAAAGGATGGAGATGGCCACGTCCAGCCACGCTGGTGTGTGCCCCCATGTGCGTCCAGTGCAGATTCAGAGATCACCTGGTTCCCCAGAGGACCTGGGCTGTCCAGCCTCCTGGAGCCCAGTGTGAGGTGGGCAGCCCTGAACACCACGTCAGAGCGGAAGCACAGGCTGAAGATAAGAACATGAGCTTGAGGACAGCAGTCCCCAAGGCCACCCTCGCCAGGGTCGTTAGGCTGTCACCTTGGAGCAAGAGCACGTGGAAGTGGGGTCTCCCACAGCCTTCATTCCTTCTTGAACTGAGCTGGCTAGAGGGAAGGGCCAGGGTCCGAAGACCAACCACATTCCCTTGCTCCTGAACCTCATTACTGCACAGTAAGCTCCCCCTCTGGCAGCAGCACTTGGGATTAATGGTGTTTTCACTAAAGCAAGTCTTTTCATTTTTCTTTAGCATTGAAATTGCTATTTGTGGGCAGCTTGAGATGATCTATGTTGTACAGGGGGGAATGTTAAAAAAATACTTAAAGGAAATACATTTAGTGATTTTCCCCCCTTTTTTTTCTTTTCCTCCCTCCCCTCACAAAACTCCTTGCCTAGGTGACAAATGACATCTTGGCCTGGGTTGTGTCAGTGTCCTGTGGCACCAACCGCTCAGTTAGTCACTGTGCAGCCTGAGGGGTGATTCCCATGGGCAGGAAGTATGGGGTCACCCAGAGCAGGGGACTGACTAAAACAGACAAACTGAGCAAGAAAACATCAGCTGGGGCAAAACGGAGGGGTTAGAGGAGCTTGATCAAATGCCTTTGTTTTTAAAATGATTCTAAAATCATCAGAGCAGCTGATCTACTGTCCTAGATATTATTCCCAAGGACAGAGCTTCTTTTTAGGTGAGCTGGTGGAAGGACTTACCACGAAGTGTGGATATCCACTCCGTCATGGATGGACGGGATCGTGGGCTGGAAATGGGTGGGGGGCAGACCCAGCCTAGCCCTGCAGCCACGTCCAGCAGAAGATGCCTGCTGCCTCCTAGCAAGGCCCCCTTCTAAAACAGCAGAGTTCAAAACAGAATTATGCTTTAGCCAAGGTTGATGGGGTGCGTGTCCCCTAATCTCCCTGCACCCGCCTGGGTGCTTGGATTTGGAACCCTCCTGTGGTTTGATCCTGGCTCTCCCCTTCACCCTTGGTTTCTTCAGGTGTGCCCCCCACCCTGGTTTCCATGGGAACCTGGGTTGCTATTTTCTGGAGTCACAGATTTCTGCCACCAGCTGGGACCCGTGATGGACGGGGCAGGCTCGCCGTGAGTGGCAGGTCTAGCCCAGACGCCACAGGCCAAGGAAGGCTTGGTAACCCGGGGATTTGAGAAGTATTTCTATGCGTCTCCTCTAAGCAATGCAGCACTTCACTCTTAAGGCCTTGATGTGGTTGGACTTGGGAAATATTTCAGAGATGAAAACTCTAGAATTAGCATATTTGGATTTTTTTCCCTTTCTGTTTAATTTTTTTTTAATACTCTGATCTCAGTAAAGTCTGCCAAGGAGCTGGGAAGAAAGGCGCACAGTTGGGAAGGCTAGAGATTAATCCTTTGCTGGCCTGCGACTGCACAGCCTTCTGGCCGTGTGTGTAAGACTGACCGCTTGTGCGAGAGGCAGCCGGGAGGCAGAGGATTAGCTGTTATTGGTTTGTGAGAATATCAGTTCTGGGGGAAGAAGCGGAGCTCAGTTGTGCTTTTCCATAGTGCAGCAGGGTCCTGTGCCCGACAGGGAGAAGGTGCCGGTGGGCCTTGGTGGATGGCCTGCAGAGGGCCTGGCAGTTTGGAGCAGTGGCCTCCTGCTGTCTCTATTCTGGAGGAGCTAGGTAGGTGGGGCAGGAGGACCCTGAGCTGGACCCCATGGCGGAGGCCCACAGAGGCCACTAAACAGGTCCCGAGATGTCTAGGAGGCTAAACATTAATAAGAAAAAATGTTCCTGAATGTAGAAAGCCCAGTGCATAACCTGGAGTGTCCTCGTTGACGAGCTGAGGCTTGCTGGGTCACCTGGGTGGGGTTTTGCCTGTGTCTCCTTGCGCTCGGTACCGGGTGACACTCTGCGGGCCCTTTTGGTCCTGCTGAGTCTGCGGCATGCAGAGGAGAAGTGTGGGAAGTGAGTGTGGCCGGGATCTCAGCACCCTTTCCACAGATTCCACGTCCCACGGTTGTCAGTCACGGTCTCCCACGGTGGCGAGAATGTCAGGTGCTGTGTGACTGCGCAGTCCCCGCTTACGAACGCAAAGGGTTTTTAGAAGCCCAATAGTTTTAAAATAGAGAATATTCTAGAGAATGATGTAACCACGTCCCTCTCAAGATTACAGATGGCAAAATCTCATCATGTTTCCTTCAGACTTTTTTTTGTAAAAAAAAAAAAAAAAATGGAAAAAAGTGAACATCACGGATAAAATTGGAATCCGCTTTGCACCCTGCCCAGAGCACCTTGCTTCTGGGCCCTCGGCCCACCTTGTTGCTCCCGTCCTTGGGTCCCTCGGTCCCTCTCCCCGACTCTGATTTTTCCCACTCTCCTCCCTCATCCTGTTCCCCACCTGTCACTACCATAAGGTCCTGGGAAGTTCTCCACTGCGCGTGTTTGAACTTTTGGTAGCAAACCCGTTTCCAAAAGCAGCGAAGGTCTCGCCTGTTCTGAAACCAGGCCACGGCGTGCTGGGTCCAGCCGTCTTCCCGCCCCCAGCAGTGCTTTCGGAGGAAGCCTGGAGCCCAGGGGTCTGGGCTCTTGCACACGGCGCCGTGCTACGGTGATACCACACGCTTGCAAACGCTGCTCAGTTTTGGTTATTACGCCCCGTGATGCTCCGTGCCGCGTGCGCACCCGTGCAAGGCCTATCACGGTGATCGTTTAAATTGTGCTTGGATGTTTTAAGACATCAACCCCTTGCTGTTCTTGTGCTTCTTGGAAGGCAGAGCGGCGACTTGACGGAAGGTCATCGGTCCTCAGCTGTCCTTTTCCTGGCGTTCGCAGAGCTGCTTTTTCACGCAGCCCCAGACTGTCTTCCAGAAGGATTCGTATAAGAGCCACATCAGTTTTCTGTGCTCTGCTTCAGAGTTGTCAGCAGCTCTTCCTTGAACCCACGTCTCTCTCTGCGGTGAGCCGCGGAGGTTTTCCCAGAAGTGATAGACCATATAATTCTCACGTGTCAGGGTTCCAAGCCAAAGCCCTCAGGTGCTGCTTCTCGTTTTCTTGAAGGATTAAAAATAAAAGGCAGTGCGCTCCTCTTTACCTGCGGAGTGCTCCTGTCCCCCGACCCCTGGAAGGGCAGCCCCGCATTGCGTGCTGGGGCACAGGGCTGGCGCCGTCGATGCTCCACCTGAATGGCTGCCCAGACTCCCCTCTCCCCGTCTCCTCCAGAGGGGATCAGTGTTTTCCCAGCCATCTCAGGGATTATCTTCAAGGAGCTACTGTGGTCTGCGCTTTGCTGCGTCTTGCCAAGTGGCCCGGGATCTTGGCAATCTGCCCATGGGCTCCATTGGGACCCTCCGTCCTCTAGACAGCACAGACTGTACCAGAGAAGATGCCAGTCTTGGAGTCCAGGACTGGAAAACACAGAATCAAGTCCTGTTGTGAAGTGAGATGTTTTGCTGATTGTGTGCGTGTGTTTGTGCTACAGTGCGTGACTAGGAGTGTATATTGTCTGTGCATGTGCGTGTACGTTGTGTGTTGTACATGTGTGTTATGTGTGCATTACGTGCATGTGTTGTGTGTTGTATGTATGTGTTGTGTATCTGTGTGTGCTCATGAGAACATGTTGTATGCATGCATTTGTGAGTTTTGTGCATGTGTCTGTGTGCATATGAGGCTATGTTATGTGGGCCTCTGTGAGCTTTGTGTCTATGTGTGTGTGCATGAGTGTGTCACAATGTGTGGTGTGCATATGTCTGTGTGTTGTATGGAATGAGGGATGAAGGGATGAAGGCTGGTTTTCAGGGCTGCCTCCATCCCACCCCACCTCAAGAAAGTCAGAAACTTCTCATTTTGTGAAGAGCCAGAAGGAATCCTAAAGGCCATCTAGTCTCAGCGCCATCTCTGTTGACCTGGAAAGGTGGTGGTGTAAGCATATCAAAGCAGCCACCACCCTGCGGTACTCTCTGAGTCCACCCAGCTCCCTTGGACCGCCACCTGCCTCCATGTCCTCAACAGATTCCAGGAGCCAGGCCCCTGCCCAGCCAGGGCTGCTCCAGGCCTGAGGCCACGTGTGCCCTCATCTCTCAGTGTCCAGGTCTGGGAGGTGTCACCTATTTCCTGGTGACCCCAGCGTTCCCCATGTTGTTCTCAGACATGTGGACTGCTGATAGCCCTTATTAGGAGATATGCAGACATTACTTCTAATTTCATTCACAAAAATCTCTTTTTTAGAAGTTTTTAAACCCTACCTTCTATTTATTTGGGGCTTTTCCCTTAGTTTCTGGATATTTTGTAGCTCTCTAATCCCCGTATCTAAGGCTATAAATCTGCCTTCCGACGCCACTCTGAATCCCACGGTGCCCTTGTCCTTTAGTTCGAAAGAGTTGGAGGTTTCCAGTTTCATTTTTTCCTTTAATTTAAGAGTCATTTAGATGTGTTATATATTATAAAATTATAGGACTACACAGTTTTGATTTTTAAAGTTCAAACTTCCCAGTAGGACTCGTGTGAAAGTCAAGTAACTCTCCTTCCTTTCCTGTTCTCAGTGCATTGTTTAAAGCTCCTCAGTTGCCGGCTCTGGGCGAGAAATGCATATGCCTTGCGATAACCCTGGGATCCTGGGACAGTTTTGACTAGGGTAATACCTGAATTTCCAACTTTCACCGAGAAATCTTAACTGTAAATTTTTTAGCACACATCATCCAGCTTTATTATCGACTACCTCTATAATAAATAAGTTTACAAATTTGAATTCATATAATAAGCAAAGAATGTCTTTTTACCTTTTTTATATATATTGACATTTCAGGTTTGTTTTTTTTTTAAGGACAGCAGCTATTTGAGAAAGGTTGGCCACCACAGCTGCGTTCTAGCCTCCCGTCCTCACTGCATGAGGAACACGAGTGGAAGCACTTGTGTAATCTCATTCAGCTACTGCTGTAACCCAAGAGGAGGGACCAGTGTCACCTCATTGCAAGAGAAAGAGGGACGCAAAACACTCAATACCGTCTGGATCGTGCGGTATTGGCTGGGTAGCACTCACAAGAGTCTTACTGAGTGGTATCTGCCTTTCACGCATGCAGGTGATGAGGCTCAGAGAGGGTTGGTGACTTACCCCAGAATGCCCAGCAGAAAAGCGTAGGGAGAGGGGTAAGACAAAGGTCCTGGGAGCTGCAGTCTCTTGCCTGCTTTCTAAGGTGGAAGAGGTGAGAACCTAGGAAAGAGGCATCCACCACCTATGCGTCCATTCTCTTTTGGACTTATTTTATTGGAAATGTACAGTGTAGATATTTGCCAAGATCTAATCCATAATTATCCCCACAATGTTTCATCCCAGCTTGTTAAATTAGATCAGTGGGGGAGAAAAAGGGTTGTTTGTGTGTGTGTGTGTGTGTGTGTGCCTCTGTAGTACTGAGCTTTAAGTGATTAGGGTAATTTTCCATTATGATTTTGCATTTTAAATAAACAGAACCAGCTTCATTGTGAAAACATTTGTCTGATATTTTGCAATAAATACTTAAGTGGTGTTGGCTTAATTACTAGTCACAGCACTTCCCTGATAGAGCAGAATTGTTTCTGAGTTTGCTCATGAGGTGGGAGGAGGCTGAGTTTACAGAAATGCGTGCCTGACTTTAACACTGCTTTTAAATGTGTGCGTTTGTAAACAGACGCTCGCCTATTTATAGGCACGGTCATTACGGAGCTTTGTGAGGGAGCGTTTCCTCCGTCCACGCTGAGGTTCTCTGGTGGCGGCTGCTGATGCTGTGCGCCCATTTCCTAGCCAAAAGTCTGCAGTTAGGTAATTACATGACAGGACGTCCCAGCTGCAACTCTATATTTAAAACGGAGCTTCTATTTCTAGCGAGACCGTTCTTCTGAAAGGTTCATACGTCATTCCTTTTCTTTGGCTCTGCAAGTTAAATATCAAATATGTATCATTTTTCTCAACTATGCATCTATTTAGCCCAACGGTCTATTGTTGCTACCCTAAAGGATAAGACAAGCCAAGCGTGAGGAGAAACCACCTTGCCCGGCCATCTGTCTGTCCCTAAACTGCGGCAGCACTTCCGAGACCTAGCAGGGGCCCCGCACTAGGTGAAGGGGCTGCTCTTTAAGCCAAATCCCTGTGACCCAGCTCTGTGGTGCCTTAAGAACCCATGCCCTGCTATCTCCTTCAGTCCCCTCTAGGGAGCATGTCCTGCCCAGGTGCAGCTAAGCTTCCAGAAGGCGGTGGCCCTGGGCGTGGTGTGCTGGGCTCTCCTCTGGTCCCCCTGCGGTGCTGGTCTAAGATGCCCCGGCTGTCTCTGGTTGATGTACAGTTGGGCCACTTTCCAAGTCGGCATGACAAACTTATGACCAGAGCCATAGAAATCAGAACCAGTCAGCCTTGAAGAGCGTGCCTCACACCAGCAAGAGCAATGGGCCGTGCAGCAATCCGGTTTAAAGGGAGGGGACTTGAGGCAGAGATGGGCAGAGTTTCTTGCTCTCCTGTTTTTTTTCTTTTTATGGTCTCCAGTCTTGTTAGCATGTTCTTTCATTACGACAGCTGTTTCTGCAATATTTTGCTTGACGGTTACAGCGTCTGGTTTATTACATTCAACAGGGGACAGGTCGATAAGAATGGTAGCGCTGTGCTGGACTCTGGTTCCTCGACTGTGTTCCCGCTGTCCCGGGACCTGTGCTGCCCTCAGAGCTGGGCAGTGCTGCTCAGGTGATGCTGAACAGTGGGGAGCTGCTGGCAGGGGTGGACCATTCCAGAGCAGGCTTTGGGTCATTTCTACCCTTTCCTCGCTCTGGGGCCAAATGCCCTGAAGCACGAGGTTGGCAGCCACACCCGGGCTGGGGTAGAGCAGAAACCCAGGAATCCTGTGGCAGGGGTTATGGAATCCACACTGCCCAGGGCCAGCTCTGAAGTCCAAAGGGAGCAAGAAGCAGAGGGTGGTCGCTGGCCCCTGGCCCCACTGCTACTCCCGGCAGCCCTCTGCCCTCTGCAGCCCTTTGCAATCACATGCATCTCCGGCGGCTTCTCGTCTCTGGGAAGGCTCAGGGCACCCCTTCTCCTGTTTCAAACACGCTCTGTCAGACCTTTTGATCCGCACATTCTGGTGCCTTCCTGCCCTCTAATTCCTTCCTTGTGCAGCTCTGCGAGAGGATTGCGAACTTGAAGCCCCACTAGTATTTCATCCTGGATCACAGACGCTGCTTGTGGCTGGGCTTCCATGGATGGTGGCACCCAGGGGCCGCCCAGATGTGCTATGTGCCTGGGATTCCAAGGGGAAAACGCCCTTGAACCTCGGTTCTCCTGCTCCAGGGAACGATCCTCTGTGACTTTTGCCTTTGAGTTTCACCACTGTCTGAAGAAGTTCTCACAGCAGTGTCACCAGCTGATCAAAGGGCCAGGAGGCCAGTGCCAGGCATCTCAGGGAGGGCTGGACGCAGGGCCTCTCAGATTGCAGAAAGTGGGAGTTCCTGGCGCAGCCGGCAGGATCGCCGACTCCCCCAGGCTGTGCAGAGCTGGGCAGAGCTGGGCAGGCTCAACCTCTGTGACCACCAAGTCACAGCTACCGACTGAGGAAAGTGTCCCAGCACAGGTGGAAAACCCACCCACTGCTTTATATATCAAAGACCAGGCCCAGAACTTACCTGGGACTCCCGTTCATCCTTGGAACTTTAGTGGTAATGTGGAGCCTCACATAAGCCTGGACAGGGAAGAGATTCGTTCACTCTTAAAGAAATGTTGCACAGCCGATTCCTGCAGTCCAAGGCAGCGCCTGCTCTTCTGACTCCATCCCTGTGATGTTTATTCCCCCACCCTGCTCTTAGATACCCTCAGAGGTGTCCTGCCTGGGCCCACCCCAGCCAGCCCACTTTAGTAAGCTTTATCCTTGAAGATTCAAAGTGACAGTTATGACCCTCTGGAAGCCATCTGAGAACGGTGTCTTCTTCCCTGGGTGCGTCTTTAAGACTTCAGTGATCTTTCAAGGAAACCTGTGGTGCTCACAGGTGGCGTTTCCTGGGCCGAGCTCTGGTGCTGCCTGGACTCTGCTCAGCAGGAGCTGATTTCACCGGTTGCCCCCAAGCCAGGTGAAGGCACCTTCCCAACTCAGAAGAGCCGCTGGCAAGCTGCAGAGTTGGGCGTCTGGGTCTCTGCTGGCCTCTTCCTTCCAGTTCAGCAGTGCCACCTTCTTGGAAGGTCGCCTTGATTGAAATGCAGGCTGCATCTGTGGGAAGGGCCAAAATCGAGAGCAGTGACACTACCTGGTGCAGGCGTGAATGGGGACGGAGGGCAGCACTCACTTCCTCCTCACCGGTGCAGCTGCAAAATGACCCGACCACCCTGGAAGATGCTTGGGGGTTTCTTAGAGAACTAAGTGCAGCCAGGTCCTCAGCGCTTGAAGACGTATCGATTACACTCAAAGCCGGCATCAGTTCATTGCTGGCAAAACTCGGAAGCACCACAACTCCCGAGAAGAGGCAAGCGGCTGGGCAGCTCTGGGGAGTACATTGCAGAGCGCGGTTCAGAGCTGTCAAGCCACAGGGCGGCGGGAAGGCACCTCCTGGGCATAGGGCTCAGGGACGAAGGCCAGGTGGAGAGGATGCATGCCCTGTGCGTCCAGCCACAGGGCCTTCTGCAAAAGGCAGGGGAGGTCCGCAGGTGCTGGGTGGTGACGGACAGCCGGAGCATGGGATTTTCAGGACAGCAAGAGGCTCCTGAGTGGCACCATGACCAGGGATATGCAGCCCCGCATGCTGGTGAGACCTGTAGGATGCACGGCACAGACAGAGCTCCCGCTACGATGCCCCCGATCATGCCTCTGTCGGCTGCTCCACCGTGGTACGTGCCCCAGCTGACACCAAGTGATGGGGACGGGGAAGAGTTGGGGGACTAAGCTGCATGGGCACTCTTCCACCTGAGTGTTCTGTTGTCCTAAAACTGACCTGAGAAAGGGAGCCTCTTAACTAAAGTAGAACACAGCCAGCACCCACTCTTGGGCTCTCCCTTAGTTTTCTAGGACACTGACGATAACCCTGTCTAGGGCTAGAAGATGGCTTGGAGACAGAGCACTTGTCTCTCATAGGCAGAGCCTGGGTTTCACCCCCAGGACCCTAAAGAACTGGAAAATGACCCCCCATCTCTAATAGCTTCTGCATCACGTGGGTTTGTTCTCTGTTTCTGGAGCCCTACGGGGGCATGTACCTGGGAGGGTCTTGGTGGGTCTTGAGCCTGGTGCCTCTTCATGCCTAGGCCGGGTCTCAGCACATGGTGGTGTCCAGCAAGAGCTACAGTAGACACCTCCGGAGTCCTCCAGAAGAGGGCCCCAATCAGCCCGCTGGCTGCACTCAGTCCCTGCTCCCTTGCTATGCCACTGGCTGATACGGTCCATGCGTGCATGCGTGTGTGTGTGTGTGTGTGTGTGTGTGTGTGTGTGTGTGTGTTTCTGCAGAGAAGATGAAATCCATCCCAGGGTCTTAAGATTTATGAGCCGTTGCCTGAGCCGTGTCTCGAGATGTGGGGGAGCTGGCTTGCAGGCCCTACTCACACAGGCCGGGAAGGGCTTCAGGTGATTCATGGATTTTGTAAAGATGTTGGCTGGCTTAAGTGATTAGTGCTGGGTCCTTAAGGAGGACTTAACTTGAGCACTTAGGTTCTTCCCAGAGTCTCAAGGCGCCCCTCTTGGGCAGCCTGGATCTTCATATCTAAAAGGAGCATTTATGTGTGTTTTGGGCCCTGTTCCTCTCTGCTGCTGAGCCTGTTTTAGGCTTGTGCTGAGGGTCCCCTGTCTGAGCCCTGGAGGCCAGCCTCCTCTCACCAGCTGGGATTGGGGTACAGGGACACTGGACCAGGCCTCTCCAGGGCTTCCAGCTCTCTGGTGAAGGGGTCAGGTTTGAGCAGGGCTTCCTTTCATTCTCCCTGGAAGGGTGGCAGGTCAGCCCTGGGCTGCCTCCCTCCTGGCCTAATCCAACTTTGCTCATTCGTTCAGAGCCTCCAGGAAGTCTGGAGCAATGGGGGTGCAGAAGCTCACTGTCTCTGAAGGGCAGGGATGGGCCCCTCCTGCCAGGTTCCAGCAGAGTCCCTTCTCCCCAGCCACTTAGAGAGAGGAGGGGAGGGACCAGACCCCTTGTGGAAGGAGCTCGGGTGGTCCCAGCTGCCAGGAGCTGCTGTCAGGGGCTGCTTGCCCTGTCCCTACAAAGATGATTCCCTTCTGTGACACAGAGGCCTTCATCCCAAGCCACCCCAGGGGATTCTCTTCTTCCTCAGGACTTTCCAAAGAGACTCCTGGTGCATACCTGGAGCTTAGAGGCACGGACCTGCAGCCAGGGAAGGAGGAGAGGCGGGAAGTCCTCCCGTGCCAGGGGCACTATCCTGGGCGCCAACTAGGAGCTCACCCGGGAATCATGGCGGAGCTGTTGACACAGATGCGCTCTGGAGGGACAGCTCCTGGGCCACCTTTCCATGTCACTATGTCTGGTCGCAGGGTCATTGGACGGTTGGAAGACAGAACAGCAGCCTCTGGAAAGTTCCTTGGAGGCACAGGGAGCTTCCGCACCCTCCCCATTCTAGCGCCAGGCACGGGAGTGCCATCAGGTGCCCTCGGGCTCTGCCTTTCTGGAGCTCTGCACGCACTAGCGGCCTCCGAGGTGGAAACTCTGGAGAGTGCGTGGTTTCACAGGAAGGAGAGTCGGATGCAAGGAAGTCTTCATTTCCCAGCCTCAGCACGCGGCCTCGTCCCCTCAGGAGATCTGCCTGTCGCCCTTCATCCTGAACTTTGCAGAGATGGATTATCTTATAAAATCTAAACTTCCTTCAGTTGCATGAGACAGCAAAGGTTTATGCTTAACATAGGAGCTCCTTCCAAGTCCCTCAGGAAGCATAGTGGACTCCCAGGATTACAACAGCAGGGGCAGGGGCAGAGGGCCTGCAGAGAGCAGCACATTAAAGGACCTGCTGCCTCCAGGGATCTGAGCTCGGCCCCTGGGGCTGTCACCCTGCAAAGCCAGCAGGAAGCACCCACGTTGGCAGTGGCTGTGGCCTCCAGTACACAGTGGCTGTGGCTCTTCCTCGTGGGCCAGCTAGGGCAGGCCTTCCTGGCTCCTGCGTCCACTGTGAGTTATTCCCAGCTGTCCAGGGTGGAAAGGTCAGCTGACCACATTCACTCTTCTTTGTGAGTGGGGGGGAATGCACAGGGCCGCTCCCCACCATTCCTGCACACAGGCGGCCGTGAGGTGCTCCTGTCTCCCGAGGTGCGCCACTGTGAAGACTGCGGCTTTCCTGGGTGATGCCCTGGCGCCCTCAGCACACAAGGCTGCGTTTCTGGGCCCTCGGCTCCGTCGCACAGATCTGTCTACCCCAGCCAGAGGCACGTGGTCTTGATGAACGTGGTTGGTCCTAAGTCCTGCAGATTCCGTCTTTCTGCTCAGCGTCTTTTGGGCTCTTCTTGATTCCGTGCACTTCCTGTAGTTATGGGACCTGCTTGTTACTTTCAACACAGTTGGCGTCCGGGGCTTTGGTTGGGTCAACCCTGAATCCGTGATCGCTCTTCCTACAGAGAAGCAATGCAGCTTGCGTCCACAAATGTTCGCTCACTCAGGGCTTCCTGACGTTGACGCTGCTTATGCTTTGGGGGGCACACGCCGCACTTCCCTTGTTACATTTATTCCCAAGGATTTTATTCTATTGGACGCTGCTATGAATGCAGTGGGTTTCTTATTCCATTCTGGGACTGCCCTTTGCTGTTGTATTAATGCCACTGATGTCTGCATGTTAATTTTGCATCCTGCAACCTTGCTGAACTCATTTATTACTGTGATTTCTCTTTATGGATTTGCGAGGATTTTCTAGACAGAATGTGTCAGCTGAGACTAGAAATGGTTGGGACTTCCTTTCCCACGTAGATGTGTTGCTTCCTTTTCTTGCTCCCTGCCTGGCTGGAGCCTCCAGGCAGGGCTGAATGGCGAGGTCAAGGGCAGACAGGATTTTTTTCATCATCTTGGGGTGGAGTGTTTAATCTCTCCCCATGGAGAGATGCACGGAGGGTTTTATATCAAGCCCCTCCTGGGTGCTCTGCCATCCAGTTTGCTGAGATCAAGGGACTTTCCAAGGTGGGAGACATCTGCTAAAACTGGAATATTCCTTGGAAACCTCAGAAGAGTTGGCCTGAGAGTTCCAGTCTTTCTGCACAGTGGATGTCTGCATCCACCCATCCATCATCCATTCACCTATCCACCATCCATCCATCCACTGTCCATCTGCCTATCCACCATGTACCCACCCATTCATCCATCCACCCATCCAATTACCTACCCACCCATCCATCCATTCACCCATCCATCCATCCACCCACCCACCCATCCATTCACCCACACATCCATTCACCCATCCACCCACCCATCCATCCAACATCCACCCATCCATCATCCATTCACCTATCCACCATCCATCTGTCCACTGTCCA
>PVKS010033333.1:0-21808 GCA_004027875.1 Aplodontia rufa
TGAGGGGATTAATGTCCTTAAGTAGTTTTTCCATATATTTGGGGATTGTAATTGAGGGCATAAATGTTAAGTATCATTATATCTTCTTGATGAACTGTCCCTTTTAGTATGATAAAGTGACTCTCTTTGTCCTTTCTGACTAATTTTAGTTGGAAATTAATTTTATCAGAAATTAGAATTGCTACACCAGCTTGCTTTTTTGGGCCGCAGACCTGGTAGACATTTTGCTATCCTTTCACTTTCAGCCTGTGTCTATTTTTGAGTGTCAAATGTGTCTCTTGCAGGCAACATATTGTTGGATTTTGTTTTTTGATCCAGTGGGTTAGTGTGTGTCTTTTAATTGGGGCATTGAGACCATTCACATTGAAAGTTAGAATAGATATGGGAGGCTGATTCTCTGACTTTGTATCAATTACAGAGTTTTGAGTCATGTTGAAAGTCAGCTTTTGTATAATATGATTATTGACTCACCCTTGTTTAAGGATTTAGGATACCATTGGCATTTTCTTCTGAATGGAGAACATTTTTGAGAATGTTCCGTAGAGCAGGATTTGTATTCATGTGTCTTGCAAGCATGAGTTTAACGTTGAAGTATTTAATTTCCCCTTCACGTTTGAAGCTGAGTTTTGCCGGATATATTATTTTTGGGTGAAAGTTTTTATTTTTTAACACTTGAAAGTTATTGTTCCAAGCTCTTCTGGCCTTCATTGTCTGCTCTGAAAAATCCATAGTGATCCGAATTGGTTTGCCTCTGAATGTGATTTGGGGCTTTCCTCTAGCAGCTTTTAGAATTCTCTCCTTAATTTCTCTGTTATTCATTTTGTATATGATATGTCTTGGCGAGTTTCTCAATTGGTTAGGTCTATTTGGAGTTCTATAAGCATCTTGGATGTGATATTCCGGATCAATAGTAAAATGAGGGAAGTTCTCACTTATGATTTCGCTTAAAAGGTTCCTGATGCCTCTTGTTTGCTGTTCAGAATTTTCCTCCAGGCCAATGATTCTCAGATTATTACGCCTCATCTCATCAAATATTACTTGGAAGTTCAGATTATGTAATGTAAGCTGTTTATCCTGCTTACCTTCTTTGAATTCTACACTGTTTAGCCTATCCTCATTGTCAGATACTTGTTCTTCGAGAGCTGAAGTTCTATTTTCAGTAGAGTAAGCTCTGGTGTTGGTTTCTTCCAGTGAAGATTTGATTTGATTAACCGTGTTTTTCAATCCTGATAGCTCTGCTACATCTCTTTTCAGGATGTCTATACCTTTGAATAGCTGATCTTTCATCTCATGGAACTGTTCCCTTATTTCCCTATAGAAGTTGTCTCTGATCTCTTGAAATTGCTCTTTGATCTCTTTCCTTATGTCATCTCTTAACTCTTTGATTGCATTACTAACCATAATGCTGACACAATGCCTTTGGTTTTCATCTGGGCTCTAGCTAAGGGAGCCTTTGGTGGAGAGCTATGGGGTTGAGGAGGGGAGTTATTTCCCCTTTTCATTTTCTGAGTCCGAGAGCATGTCTTGTACTTCAAGTAAGTTGCTCTTGGTGGAGTAATTGGAGCTTCTTATGGCTTTGCTTCCTTGTGAAGGGTTTCTTTGAGAGAGATCTCACAGTGTACTATGATAGCAAGCCGGTGCCCGTTTTGAAGAGTGTCTATTTCTTCAGATAGTAGGGTCTCTCTTGCAAAATTGAAGATAAAACTGGGATTTTCCCAAGCAGACCCAGAGCCTCAGGAAATGCTGCCTCCCTTAAGGTTGCCATGTTGGATCCTCTTTATTAAGTTTTTTAAAAAAGCAGTTGCACGCAATTATTATCTGCATTTGTTTTTTAAATAAAGATATGTGTGGTTTTATGTATAGATAAGAAAAACAGGCCCCAAAAATGTTAAATGGTAATTATTGCTGAACAAAATTATCAAGGGGCAATTTGTACTTCTTGGATCAGTGTTTATACTTAATTTCTTTTATAAAGAATTTCCTTTTGTATTAAGAAAAAGATATACAATGTTATAGATCAAAAAGGCATTATTATAATAAAAAGTATGAAAGTTATTCATTATCATAAATTGCTACAACTTCTTATAGAATCAAATTACAACATAGATCACTATCACAAAATCATGAATAGTTACCATGTAGAATTCCACTTACATTCTATCTTTTCCTTTTTTCCTTTCTTTCCTTTAGAAGAAGCAGATGAACGAGATGATGCAGCAGACTGGGCTCCTGATGAATGCTGTGATGTAACATCTACAGAGGAAAGATCATAGGCAGACTTTCTGCTAGAATGGTCCTCTTGAATACATAAATTGCTACCACCAATACTGTCAAAGAAAAAGTAAGAGAAAAAATAAAAAATCTGAGAAAGGCCATGAATTCATTTCAAAGCAGCTCTAAGCCTGCTGAGTAGACACCATGAGCAAACCTCATCCTCTTAAAGTTATTGCTGAAATTAAATGGTCGAGACATGTCCAGGGAATACTGTGGGAATTTGATCCCTTTATGAATCTTGTGATAGATGCATGTGTGGGCATAGCAATAAGCAGCCAACATAACACTAGTATGTTGGTAATACATGGAAATAGGATCATCTTAGAATCCTGAAAATGAGTATAAAAAATGACTATTCAGCAGAGAAGTCAAAGTCCCCTCTCCAAAGGGCCTGTTTTAGTATGATGTAAAAATCAGGTCATGTACTTTTTAAGTAAACTTTTAATAATACTCCAAAAAAAAAAAAAAAGGAAAAAAGAAAGAAAAGAGAAAGTCTTACAGCTATTAAAAATGAAAGATATTCTAAAATTTGTTTAATCAGTAGAACTTAACTACAATAAACAATGGCTTCCATTTCACTATTTTTTCCCTCTGTGGTTCAATATATTTTTGAGAAAAAAAATCTCAGATGAATTGTTCACTGAAGTCCAAATGTACAATTTTATAAGTCATAACTATTTTCCCTCTGATATTTTTTTAAAGAAAGGGATGGGGAGGGAAGGAAGGAGAGAGAGGGAGAGGGGGAGAGAAAGACTGAATGAAGGAATCAATTTTAGTTATTTTTTCATCTGGCCTTTGCTTCACCAACACTTAGTTGTGTAGGTGGTGCTGGGGTTCGAACCTGGGTCCTCATGCCATGCCAGGCAAGGGCCGTAACCACTGAGCCACTGCTCCAGGCCCACCCTCTGAAAATCTCATAGAGAATAATTCAATGTTTTCTATATTAACCTAGAAATAAAATACATTAAATTCTATCAATTGGTAACATTAAATGTTACAAATCCTTAAAAAGTTTTATTTAAAAATTAATCTTTCAAAATTTAAAATTATACTTGTCCTTTCATAATTTTAAATACGTGTTCTATTAATTCAACTAGATTTAACTCATTTTTATAAGATTGTCTTTTATTTATTTATTTATTTTTTGGTATTAGGGATTGAACCTAGGGGCACTTAACCACTAAGCCACATCCTCAACCCTTTTTATTTTGAGACAGTGTCTCACTAAGTTACTCAGGGCCTTGCTAAGTTGCTGAGGCTGGCTTTAAACTTGTGACCCTTCTGCCTCAGCTTCCCAAGAAGATGGGATTTTAGACATGCATCGCTGTGCCCAGCTGCCTAATATTTTTATATGCATTGTAATTTGTGGCATGTAAAAATATGTTGAATATTAGTAACCACAAATCCATTTATATGGTAATAAAATTAAAGAGGAAATTCTCTCTAGCAAAGTCTCATTCACTTAGTAACTCTGCAAAATTAATCTCTGTACTTCAGATTTCTCTGTAAAACAGGAGAACAATAATACCATATCAGGCTACTATAAAAATGAGTTAATAATGATTATGTCCTCAGTTCTCTCAGTGTCTTGGGCATTAAGTGCTCAATAATTATCATATATTATAGTCATTTTTTTTTTTTTAAGAGAAAAGGACAGTGAGAAAGAATCAATTTTATTTAGATTTTCATCTGGTTTTTATTGCTCCTATACTTAGTTGTGTATGTGTGCTGGGGTTTGAACCTGGGTACCCATGCATGCCAGGCAAGTGCTTTAACCACTGAACAACCACTCCAGCCCCTAATATAATTGTTTTTATCGTTTTAAAAAAACTTTGCAATATTTTACATATTGTCCCAGTTTTTAAAAAATTACCACTACCTGGGATCATGAAATCAAGTATCTATCTGATCTCCTGCAATTCCACCACAGAAAACCATTTCTTAAGCTTCTTAGTTAGTATACAGTTTCCCAGTAGAGGTACTAAGGATTCACAGATTTATTTTACTATGTATTAGGTACTGTTTTAAGTACTTTTTATTTTACTAACTCCTCATAACAACTCTGTGAGGCAAGCAGGTACTATTATTTTTCTATTTTAAAGAGAAGGAATCCGGGGAATAGGAAGATTAAATAATAAGCACAAATAAATACAAGCAATTAATAATCAGGAGAGCTAGGATTTAAACCTAAGCAGTCTGGATCCAGAGTCCATGATGTTTCCCTACACAGAGTCTACAACTATCTTCAACAAGCAAAATTTGACTAATATTCAGACCAAAGTTTTCATTTGTACATTTTTTTTCACCCTGCAGACTTTATTCCATATTGCCATACTTAGGTTCAAGAGTTGATTTTTTTTCAGTCAAAGTCCCACTCCCTGGAGAGGAGACAAAATCATCTTCATATGAGACACTGCTTAGAGGGGTTGCAGTGGCATTCAAAGGCCGTGATGCTGATGTTCCTCTATCTAATCTGTCTTCAAATCCTGTTAAAAGTAATAATTGACACATGGTTAAAAATAAAAATCAAAAAGTTATAGGCAAAGCGTTACAAGAAATGAAGATTAATAACATGAATTTAGGGACAGTCTAGTTCACTTTTACTAAAGCTTCTTTTCCATTTATTTTTTAATCTAATAATTACATTTTTAATAAGAAAAATTTCAAACTTACATTAAAATAAAACAGCATAATGGAACCAATGTCTGAGGGATCAGATATATAGATAGATTACTGTTCAACTATTAAAATTAGTTTTGATAAAGGATAAGAATTGTTAGCATCTTAGAAATGTTTCCACACTGCCCCTCTGAACTTTTGACCACTATATTCCAAGGATTTACAAGTTACTGTATAGAGAAAAAGTTTGTACTCAAGTATGTAAATATGGCCACAGAAAACCTACTACTTATTTGATATATGCCAAATTTAGAACATCATCTATGAATTTTCTAAACTAGATAAAAATTTCTACAATTACCCAATCAACTAGTATTTTTTTTAAGAGAGAGAAAAAAAAGAGAGAATCAATTTTATTTAATTTTTCATGTGGCTTTTATTACTTCAAGATTTTTCTGTGTATGTGGTGCTGGGGTTTGAACCTACGTCCTTGTACATGCCAGGCAGGTGCCGTAACTGCTGAGCCACTGCTCCAGCCCTCAACTAGTGTTTTATGACAACTAAAAAATAGAATTTTAAGGATTAAATTATGAATATTCTAGTTGAAGTTTGCAGATAATTTAAAAACTGACCAAGATAGATTAAAAGTCACCATTATCCTTGTAATGAACAATGAAGAATGTGTACTTAAACATATTATCTTGTAGAAAAATTATGAAATACTTTATCTTAGAATAGCAAACAGATAGTACAAGCTCTTATTTTTCTCACCTTTTCCATGTAACTGATACGATTTGGTGAAAATATTAATGACGCTATGTGGACTTCCCTTTGCTAATTCTTCCCATGGTCCTTTGCTTGATGTACTACCTATGTGCCCCAAAAGTGGCAAAAATTTCTCAGCTTCCTTCTGAAACTCTTTGATGGGTTCATAAGCATTTCTTTCTCCAACACAAAATTCCTTTTCTTTTAAGATTTCTGCCACCTTTAAAAGGGGCCGTCCATCCCGGTCCCCCTCCTCTTCAGAAAGACTCCCTTCACTAAGAAGAGGTCCCTCACTGACTGAGTCTGTGCTGGAACAAAGAGATATTTTGGCTTTTTCTTGAGAACAGACTTGTAGATCAGAGCTAGAAGAGTCAGTCTGCCTCTTGCACAACTGTGCCAGCAGCCCTCCTGGTTTGGTACCAGTGGATCTCATTCTGAAGCTTGATATGGCACTCTGAGGTCTTATCATCTCAGGAAGCTTTTTAAACTCACTAAGGTTGCCTACACCAGGAAGATCATCATCAAAAGTTGCATGAGACACACAGGTTCCCAGCATCTTTTGAATTCGGGCAGAGAACACATCTTCGGTATCTTCTTTCACGGGTGGACTTAGAGACTTAGTCCAAGGTACATCTTCTTGAGGTGCTTGCTGTACCTCATACTCAGTGTTCCATACTGACCCATAGTTAATGTTGGCCCCAGCTAACTTCTTGGCTTCACTTTCAATTCTACTAGACAAAGAAGCAGCTGTTGCTTTCAAGGCTTCAATACGATCCAGTTTACTCTTATATTGGCTGGCACCAGGTTTTAACAAGGCATCTGGATGAGCAGCTGGTGAGGTCAGATATGGTTGAGGTGTTAACGGTCCTGAAGCCATATTATGATTCTTCCTGGTTGGTAAAATAGATTCAAAATCCTTATGCAAAATCCCTACATGCTCTAAATTTAAGAGATGGGAAAGTAAATTTCCAGCTGTTCCAATAAGAGGTTGTGATTGAGAACTATGAATCCGGGGGCTCAATCTGTCAGGCTGCATCCATGTAGGTTCTATCAAGTCCCTTCTGGAAATGAAAGTCACAATATGTTGGTTAACACAACAACTTGATAACTAACCCATCTTTTTGTTATTGTCGTTGTTACAGCACTGGGGATCAAACCCACACCATCATGCATGCTACGAAAGCATTCTACCACACAGCTACATCCCCAGTCCAAACCGCCATTTCCAAAAAGGATTCAGTTTTTCTTCTGATTATAATAATAAAATACACTGGGGAGAAAAATGCAGAAAGTATAAAAAAGATACAGATCACTCACAGCTAGCTAAACAATCAGAGTTATTATAAATATTTCATTCAGATTTATATCCTTCCAAACATTTTTCAATGTGTATGTTGTGTTTGGGTAGTATTATCTGCACAAAAAAAGCAATTTCATCATACATACTGTTCTGAATATTAGGTGCTTTTTCCAACTACGATATCATTTTTAAAAAACATTAAAGAGAATGCATTAAAATCTTTAAAAATCTGTGGAAAAAATTCTTTACAACCCTGGGTCTATCATATCCTTTAAAATGTTATATAAAAGGGGCCGGAGTGGTGGCTCAGAGGTTACGGTGCTTGCGTGGCATGCAGGTTCGAACACCAGCACCACCTACACAACAAAGTTTCAAAGCAATGAAGTCACTTGAAAAACTAAATAAAAAATTATCTCTTGCTGTCCTTCTCTCTTAAAAAAAGAAATTATATAAAAGAGAAATGCTTAAGATTGCTAAATATTAATGTGGACATATAGAGTTCTAATCAATAAACACTTATTAAATGCTGAATGCTGATGTTTACCATTGTACATATTAAAAAAATAAGGAGATTATTACAACCAACTTCTAAAAAAATTAATGAACAAGTAACTAAATGCAAAACTATGAGTTCCAATTCTAAATATACAATATAGGATCAGGTGTCCATAAGGCTAGAAACAGAAGATATCCTAACCAACATAATGTACATCCATCTAATATTCCAGACTAAACACACTCCCTGTAGATTAAGGAATACTACATAGAGATTAAGGGCTGACAACAACTATAGAAAGACAGAAATTTATCCTTTGTCTTGTATATTATTTTTGGATGATAACATTAAGATATATTGAATTTGCAGAAGACAGAAAGCCTGGAAGTATGGCTACCCCAACAAATGATCAAATTATGATTCAGATTATTGTAATGGATTCAACTTTAGACTATACTAATATGGAGAAATGTAAACTTTCACAATTGAACTAAAAAAACATCTGGAAAAAGGTAACTAAGGTGATGAAGTGAAAATCTTGTCAAGCAAGTTTTGATGGGACGTTACAGCAGTCTTTCACACTGAAGGGTGCTAAGAAGAATGGAATGAAAGAAGAATAGAGCATAGATTCTATGCTATCATATATAGACTATTACAAATGCAAGATGAGGTTAGTAGGGGCTGGAGTGGTGGCTCAGCAGTTACAGCGCTTGCTCAGCATGTGCAAGTACATGGGTTCAAACCCCAGCACCCACGTACACAACTAGGTGTCAGAGCAACGAAATCCGTGTGGAAAACCCAATAAAAATCGATTCTCTCTCCCTCGCTCTCTTTCCCTCTCACTGTCCATCTCTCTTAAAAAAAAAAAGATGAGGTTAGTAGAGCCTAAGCTAAGCTGCTAGTAACAGGAATATGAAGGAGGTTATAATATTAAAAAAAAAAAAAATCAATGAATAAAAATCCAAGAGTTTAAAACCAAGTACTTAGAACTCCAATTTTATGATAAGTGTTATATTGATGGTGGAGGAACAAGACAAAAATGATCATATTTAATCCAGTTAAGAATTAATCCTTATTGGGCTGGAGCGGTGGCTCAGCGGTTTCAGCGCTTGCCTTGCAAGCATGAGGACCCGGGTTCAAACCCCAGCACCACGTACACAACTGAGTGTTGGAGCAACTAAGGCCATGCGAAAAACTAAATAAAGTTGTTTCTCTCTTTCTCTCTCTCTCTCTCACTGTCCCTCTTTCTTAAAAAAAAAAAAAAAAAAAAAAAGAATTAATCCTTATTTTAGGATCTCAAGATGCAGCAAGGATGACAGGCTAAAAACAAACAGTTAAATTATAGATGCCTTAGGTATTAAGATAAAGATTTACAAAGTTCAGTAAGCTAAAGAAAAGGGAGAAAGTAATTCTGCTAGCCAAGGAAAGTGACTTTTGAGCTCTCAGGTTCCATAAGGTGCTCAAGGTCAGGTAGTTTTCCAGGTAGGAAACACAAAAATGATGGCACATAAAGAGCATGGAAAATAAATGACACAATTTTAAGCATAAAATAAATTCATTTTAACCATGATGATATGTTTAAGCAATTACCGGGAATGCATAATGCAGAAATAGAGGAAATAGGTTAAGACACCACAGGTTGAAGACGTCCCGTGGTAAAAGAAAAAGGGAGGAGAAACAATGTATGCGTGATATACTGAAACATCATGGTACTTCACAAGTACGTACAATTTTAATGTGCTAATTTAAAAGGAAAGAACATTAAAAGGAAAGAACAAAGGAAGGAGAGAAGCTAGTAGGATAGTAAGTTCTCACAATAGACTGCCTTTCTTTCTTCTTAAAGAAAGAGGGAGGGGCTGGAGTGGTGACTCAGAGAGGTTATGGCTTGCCCAGCATGCGCAAGTTAATGAGGAGTTCCAACCCCAGCACCACATACACAACAGTCTCAGCAATGAAGACCACATGAAGAACTAAAATAAAATTGATTCTTTCTCTCTCTTACTGTCCCTCTCTCTTAAAAAAAAAAAAAAAAAAAAGAGGGACAGAGAGAGAATCAATTTCGTTTTCCCTTTTGACCTTGGTTTCTCCGACACTTAGTTGTGTATGGGGTGCTGGGATTTGAACCCGGGTCCTCTCACATGCCAAGCAATCGCTCTAACCACTGAGCCACCACCGCAGACCCTTTTCATTTATTTTTAATATCAAACAACCTATTTAGAATTAGATGGAAATGTAGAAAAAGATAAAAATTAAACACATGAACTCTGCAGGGTATGTATGACAAAAACTATGAACTGCAGAGTATTACCTCTTGAATGTATTCACATTAAAAAAAATGTTTAAAGTTTATTTATCCCTGAAGTTTAAACCTTCAACAAATCATCTCAAACATTCCATTTATTATGAGGCTATATGAAGACTAGTTTGAATGCCCAGGTTCAAACTTATCTCCACCACTAATGTTTTGACAACTTGGAGAAAATTAATTAAACTGAAGGCCTCAATTACCTCTTCTGTAAAACAAGAACAAAACTGCCTAACTCAAGTATTTATAAGGATTAAATAATATACACAAAGTACTTAGATCTGTGCCCAGAACCTAAGAAACGATGTTGACTATTTTATCATTATTATTATTTATTATTATTATTATTATTATTATTATTATTATTCTCTGGGGTGAGGAAAAAGAGGACCATGTGTGCTAACCCCAAATTAGAAAGTGATTTGATTTCTATTGTGCATTTTCAAAGAATTTAAAAATCTTTCTCTTTCCAAAATGGACATCATTACTAAGTATAATTTATAACCATGTAATCTTTCATTGTTATTTATCCATCCAACAGATTTTTATTGTGTATTTGGTTCAGAGAAGGCAAGGGTGCTTCCAACTGCAGCAGGAATTGACATTAACAATGGATTAAAGAACAGGCAAAATCTGAATAACTAAGAATACAGCATAAAGAAAGTCCAGATGTATATCATGCTTAGAAGATAACCAATTTCTAAATAAACCTCTCTATGCCCTCTTGCTCACAAAGAAGGTCAGTCAGCAAAATTCATTGAGCATAAACCACTTTACTAAACTTCATAAAATGAAATTTCATTCTCCTCCTTTTACCTTGCAAGAGGCTGTGCAGGTTCTGACAGAGACATGTCACTACTGGACGATGCACTTGGAGGACGTTCCTGTACTTTATTTTCTTTGTCAGATTCTCCAGATGGCTGATACCCTGGTCTGGCCTATGAGAAAAGGATATCACATTTACCTAACTCCTATCACAGAGAAATATTCAGATAGCTCATAAGAGAAACATAAAGTCCGTTCAGCTTTACAATGACCATAAAACAGAGGACTTTTCTTCCTCAAATGCAAGCCATTCGCACTTAGTTTGCCTTAAAAATAACCATTATGATTAATAATAAAACATCATTTAAAACCCAACAAGGACACCTAATCCTTGCTGCCTAATGTTAGGAGGAAGGAATATCCTTATATATCTCAGGATTTTTACCTGATAAATATGAATATATAGTACTTAACCTTCTCACGGTTGTGATGATTTATTGAACCTGTAAGTAAAGCCTTTTAAAACAGTATGAAGTATATAGTGAATACTTCTTAATCTTATACACATTAGCACACTAAGATATGCTATAATTTCAGGACAGATCACAAAACTAAGTATTTCATAATATAATCCATGTACCAAGTATTTGCTCTATACTACAATGAAAACTAGGCAGTAATATAATAACAAAGACAAGAGGGAAAGAGATCAATAGCAATCAATCGATGTGGGAAACTCTTAATTCAACTATTGTTTTCTATCGTATTTTTCATGTTACTCTTCACATGCAATAAATTTCATGAAAGGTCATGACTATTTTAAATATTATCTGAGCATATGTCTGAATGCTAGGAATGGTGAATAATTTTTAAATAGTACAGTATAAGTAAGCCTTTCCTAAGCATGAGTTATTCCATTTTGTATTTACTACTAATACCTGTGTTTCCTGTGTAACATGTTGGTGAGTGGGCTCTTCCAGCAAGGTCTTTTCTAGTAGCAATTTGGAGTAAGTTTCCTGTAGTCGCCTAGCTGCTGATGGATCAGGGGGCACATTTTTTGCTTTAGTAAAAGCTTCTTTCTGCTTCCGGTACAGTTCCTGTAATCGTTTGTTCTTCTGTTCGGTAGCCTCCTTTTGAGCCTTCTTCTCTTCATTTTGCTTCCTCTTCCTTTCCTCCTGCTGTTTAACAATGTACTGTCGTACCTCATCTGTGTCATAGTGGCGCCTTTTGGAAATAACAGGGGGATCTTCATTGGCTGTTATTTTGTCAGGTTTTCTTTTCACTGGGCTATGACTCCGGGGAACCTGGACAGGTGCTATTGACTTCAGATTCTGTAACTCTCCAGTTTCTGGCCTAGAGGTCTGAGCTGTATTATCTAGCTGTAGGTCATCAAGAATGCCACGGATTTCAATAGGTAAAAAGTCCTTATTTAAGGCAGTACTTTCTTCCTGTTTATTTTCGGGAAGAGATGGAACTAATTTCTTTATATTATTTTCAGAACGAGCTCTACTTCTTGAACGTTCTGAACTTCGTGGAAGATGTCTATGTGAAACATCCAACCTGGGATCAGATTCTGCTCTTCCAATATGAGCCCCTACAACATACAAACTGTTAGTGGAATGTTAAAATTCTATATTTATTCCTAAGATTTACTACACTAAAAAGAAATTTAGGGAATTTAACTTTGTCTTAAATTCAAAATATAATGTAGTTTTCTGAAGAACATTATAAAAGGCAAAAAACCCTCCCAGTTTAACAGTAAAAAAATTTCAATCTTCAGAAAAACTATAGTTCCATGGGTCTTCTTTTAAATGCACCTTTTCACATTTCTAGAAAAAGAACAGGGGTTGTAGCGGTGGCTCAGCAGTTACAGCGCTTGCATGGCATGCATGAGTGTGTAGGTTCAAAACCCAGCACCCCGTACACAACGAAGTATCGGAGCAACAAAAGCCACATGAAAAACTAAATTAAAAAAAAAACTGATTCTCTGTGTCTCTCTTTAAAAAAAAAAGAAAAAAGAAAAAGAACAGAACTTAGAGTTGATGTGAACATTTAACATTACAATTTCTCTCATTCGTGTATATTTAATCCGGCCATTTCTCTTCTTCAAAAAGCTGTTTAAAAATCAATAATCTGGACTGGGATTATATTTTAATGTTAGAGCACCTGCCTAGCATGTTTGAGGCTCTCGGTTTGATCCCCAGCACCACAAAACCAACAAAAATCAATTATCTTTTTAGTATAAAGTATCTCAATTAGAACCATGAAAATGGAAAATGTCTGAAGAATCTTTAAAAGAACAATAGATTTTAAAAGCTTTGCAAAGATCAGATGGCATATACCAAATCCGAATAACAAAGGCACCAAAAATACTGATTTTTCTGCAAATTCTACAACTCTGAACCATTTCACAGTGCGTGAAATGGCACTGTATTTAGATAAATTTATCAAAATTTTTTCAAAAAAAGTTTAATTTACATTTCTCTTGGCACAGAATAGATTAAAAGTGGCCTCTTGTATGATCATATTCACATTTTAATAACATTTATAAAATAAACTGCTTGTTTGTTTTTGAAATGGGGGTCTCACTAGGTTGTCTCACTAGGTTGCCTCAAACTTGAAATCCTCCCATTTCAGGCTCCTAAGTAGGTGGGATTACAGTTATGTGTGATCATGTCCAGCTCAATCTTCGAATTTTTTTTTTTTAAGAGAGAAGCACAGAGTGAGAGAGAATCAATTTTATTTAGTTTTTCATGTGGCTTTCTTTGCTCCAACGCTTGGTTGTGTACGTGTGCGCTGGGGTTCGAACCCGTGTACTTGTGCCTGCCAGGCAAGCACCGTAACCACTGCTCCAGCCCAAATCTTCAAATATTTTTAAAAGTTATTCTGTCCATTTCCAGAGAAAATGGACAAACTTTAAGGAGAGGGTTATGAAACACATAATGAACATTTCTCTGTATTGGAATGCCTCTTCCATGTGCAGGGATTGTATTCTATTTCACTGACTGAAGTCCTAGAAATTAGAACATTCATGCCTGCTACATAGCGGTAAATATAAGTTCAAAAAATGTTATACCTCCACAATTATTCAATGAATGGCACCAGAAATTATACTGAATATGTAGCAAAACAACCATTTTTTGTACTGGGGATTGAACTGGGTGGGGGGACTTAACCACTGAGCCACATTCTCAGCCCTTTTTTAATTTTTAATTTTTTAAGAGAGAAGGAGAGAGTAAGATAGAAAGAGAGAATCAATTTTATTTATTTTTCCATCTGGCCTTTGTTTCTCCAACATTTAGTTATGTATGTGGTGCTGGGGTTTGAACACATGTTCTTGTGCTTGCAAGGGAAGCTAACTGCTGAGCTACCTCTCCAGCCTTCTTTAATTTTTTATTTTGAGACAGCATCTCACTACTGCTTAGGGCATTGCTAAGTTACTGAGGCTGGCTTTAAGCTTGTGACCCTTCTGCCTCAGCCTGAGTCAATGGGATTACAGGTGTACACCACAGCACCCAGCTATGGCTTAGTTTTAGACTGAGAATGCATGTACATTTATTTGCAGCATATCTATGAAAGTAAAGAGGAACAAATACAAGTATCTATTGACTTCTATAAACAAAATTATAGCTGTGATTTAATTTCTTACTGAATCCATTCCAGTAACTCAAATTAATTAAGGCAAATTTTGTTGCTGAAAATGAACACTGGCCTGTAGTTCTTTATATTTCTCAAAAATGATAATTTCTAATAAATGCTAATTTTTCTAGTCATTTCAAATAGCATTCAAGATACTTCAGAAAAAGAAAAGTAATCATTTGAGAACCAGATGTAACAGTTCTGGATCTTACATCCAAATATGCCACCCATACCCACTGACTATTCACCCATGAGAAAGATCACTTTTCTACCAGAGCCAAATTCCTAAATTGTATTATTTTTTAAAAAATTTCAACCTTCTAAATGTTTGTTTGTACATGTTGGAAAAGACAGGCTGGACTTGATTCTTTTAAGGTCCCTAAAAGGCTTGATTAAAACAATGCAGGGATATTTGTGACAGTTAACTGTAATGGATATAACACAGAATTCTTAGTACAGGTGGCCAGAATACCTAAGTGCAGAGATCATCCAGACAACCTACCAGACCATTTCTGTTTTGTGCTTCATTCACAATGATAAAGCAGTCCTACAGCACTCTCACAGTATTTGTTAACCTTCTTTAAGTACTTGCACAACCTATGTTTAATTATTTTTCTCAAGAATTTTAATTATAGGGGGCTGGAACGGTGGCTCAGCGGTTTTGGCGCTTGCCTGGCAAGCAGGAGGACCCGGGTTCAAACCCCAGCACCATGTACACAACTGAGTGTTGGAGCAACTGGGGCCATGTGAAAAACTAAATAAAGTTGTTTCTCTTTATTTTTTTTTATTTATTTATTTTTTTTTTGAGAGAGGGACAGTGAGAGAGACAGAGAAAGGGAGAAACAACTTTATTTAGTTTTTCACATGGCCTTAGTTGCTCCAACACTTAGTTCTGTACGTGGTGCTGGGGTTTGAACCTGGGTCCTCATGCTTGCCAGGCAAGCGCTGAAACCACTGAGCCACCGCTCCAGCCCCAAGTTGTTTCTCTTGAAAAAAAAAAAAAAAAAAAAAAGAATTTTAATTATAGCCACTCACCAGATTTAGTAGTTCTTTCTCTTCCATTTCTGTCACTTGATGCTGTTCTTGGCTCTTTCTGCTCCATTCTGGGTGCAGGTCCCAGAATTTTCTTTACTAATTTTTGTCCATCTCTCCAAGAAGATGTACTTATGACACGACTATTACCTAAAATATATATGTATATATGGCATTAAATTTAAAGCCTAAGTTTTAACTCTAAATACTCTTATGTATCAGCCATGAAGGTTTTATAATTAATCTTCCGTTATCTTCTGCTAAGGTCCAAAGTGTACAATATAACTGTATTTTTAACTCTAAGCCATCAAAATTAGTTAAGTTTGTTCATATTTTTATTTACCCATGAATGTCAAACAAGTATAAAATATTTATTATTATCATTAAGAGACAGGGGGAGAGAGAAGAAGAATCAATCTTATTTATTTCTTCTTCTGGCCTTTGTTTCCCAGACACTTAGTTGGGTATGTGGTGCTGGGGTTCAAACCTGGGTCTTCGTGCATGCCACGCAAGTCCTCTAACCGCTGAGCCACCACTCCAGCCCCAATATTTTCAAACTTAAGTACCAAATCATAATGATTCCTAAAACCTCAAGTAGTAGGCCACTGAACTCAACAATGTCCTTTAGCAAAGAACAAAACCATGTCTTTAATAGTAAGTGCTTAGTTGTGGTACATAGTGAATGATAAAACATACGTTTGCTAATAAATGAATGACTTAATCGAGGAATAGGAAAAAATTCTGAGGAGAAATAAAAAATTCACAGTGATCACCTTTGAAAAGGATGGCATTACTGAGTTTTACTTCACAGAATATATTTTATAGATGCATGCCATAAATACACACCATTTTTCCCTGCATAACAATAACACTATAAGAGCAAATGTCAACACTTTAAATTGCCCTCATTATAAAAGTTTACAAAAATTAGAGTATATTTCAACAAATACAGTTATTTACTAGGGGAAAAATATTTCATTTACTAGTTTCAGACTATAACAAAATTAAAATCAGACCATCGTCTCAAAATAGAAAGTAACCAGAAAGCAACAAATGATACGGAATTGCTTACAAATTAGAAGCTATAAGAAATAAGCATGAAATAAATATGTAAAAGTATTTATGTAGAGTAATATGAGAAATGCAATGGCAATGAAAATAATGAAGTAGTACCTTAAAACTAAATTACAGGGGTCTGGAGTGGTGGCTCAGTGGTTATGACACTTGCCCAGGATACACAAGTACAAAGGTTCAAACCCCAGCACCCACCAACTAAGTGTCAGAACGACGAAAGCCATGTGAAAACCTCAATAAAAATTGATTCTGTCTCTTTTTCTCTCCCTGTCATCCTCTCTAAAAATTAAAAACAAAAACAAAACAAAACAAAAAAAACCCTAAATTACAGTGCTGGAGTGGTGGCTCAGCAGTTATGGTGCATGAAGCCCAAGGACATGGGTTTGAACCCTGACACCAGGTACACAAGGAAGTTTCAAAGCAATGAAAGCCACATGAAGAACTAAATAAAATTCTTTCTCTCTCTCTAATTGTCCCTCTCTCTCTCTAAAAAGAAAAAAAATAAAGTACAAAGAAAAATTTTGTATTAATAGCCAACACTGGTAAAACTATAAGATCATTCCACTTATACACTGCTTGTTGAAATGTAAATGAGCAGTCTGCTTTTTTTTCTTAGCACAGTTTTTAAAATACAAAATAAACAATAGTATTGTATGACAGAAACTCATGAGCACATTCCCCTGGATCTATCGAACAGAAATTTATACCATCTAAAAGAAACAAATGAAAATATTGACTATATTTTCTTTCTTTAATGCTGTGGACAGAACCTCATGCATGTTAAGCAAACATGGTACCACTGAGCCACATCCCCAACCTATCATTTATTATAATATTAGAAGTAACCTAAACATAAAAGAATAGTGAATAGTTACTATGTTTCTACTAGACAGAATATTGTGTGGCCATTACAAAATGACAATTTCCATAAGAAACAAGAGAAATAAATGTTCTTCTAAAAAGATGCTAAGAAAAAAATAACAGCATATTTGTATGAAAATGTTTAGACATAATGATTACAATCACCAATATGATCTTAAAACTACTGTAAGGAGATACCCAAAATACTAGTACTTTATACCAGCACAGTGATTTATCTATTTTCTATTTTTCCAGCTCTACGTATGACATTATTTTATTGTATTTATAACAAAAGACATTCCATTTAGGATTCTTTAAAAAGGACTTTAATTTAAAAGTTTAAATGAAAGTATAGTTTTAATGAAAACGTCAATTTATAAAAAGGTGAATAAATGTGTTATTTACTTCAGAAATGTTTTTCCACCTTGTTATTAACTTTATATAATCTAAAATATTCAGCTTTAAGTCTACTGCTCAAACTATTTATAAGGAACTTTGTGTTCTTAAGAAAAATGAGAAAACAGTCTTCTCAATTTCAGATTGATTTTCTGAATCAAAAACAAACATGAATACACTGTGTAGTTATTTATAAATGTTGGCTTCTGAATATGCTGGATGATTATAAATTCCAGCTTTCTGAAACAGTCTCATACAATAACTGGAAGAAAAAGAAAACTTTCACTAGATAAACTTTTTTTTTCCCCAAAGAGAAAAGGGAACAGTGAGAAAGAGAGAGAGAGAGAAAGAGAAACAATTTTTATTTAGTTTTTCATGTGACTTCTGTTGCTCTGACACTTCGCTGTGTATGTGGTGCTGGAGTCTGAACCAGCATCCTCACGCATGCCAGCCAAGCACCACAACTGCCAAGCCACCGCTCCAGTCCCTAGATAAACTATTAATATAGCTTTAGCATATTTAATGATTTCTGTGTCTAGGTCATGCTACAGTATATACATGGGAATTAGCCTACCAGAAAATTGGATAAATATACTCTAAAATTAGTGCTGCAAGTTCTAGCACTTTGTGTTTCATTTCACACTAAACCCCTGACAACAGCATTATACTACGTGAAAAATAATTACTTTTAAAAAATTTAAGTATTAGTTACCATTGAGATCACTCATATTCTTGTAAAATTTCATTTTTTATTTGTATAAAACCAGTCATGGGGCTAGAGCAGTGGCTCGGCAGTTACGGCACTTGCCCGGCATGCGCAAGTACGCGGGTACAAACCCTAGCACCACATATACAACTAAGTGTCACAGCAACAAAAGTCCCATGAGAAACTAAACAAAAAGCTGATTCTGTCTCTCTCACTGTCCCTCTAAGGAAAAAAACACTGACGTTCTGTTAAGACATCTGAAGTTAATGGATGTCATAGAATACGTTATTTGCCATTCTACTGATCAGCCTACGATTAAAAAATAGGTGCCCAACTAACACACTGTTGGTGGAGCTGCAGACTGGTGCAGCCCCTCTGGAAAGCAGTGTGGAGAATCCTCAAAAAACTAGGGATGAGCCCACCATATGATCCTGCTATTCCTCTCCTGGTATTTTTCCAGGGGATTTAGAATCAGCACACTACAGTGACATAGCAATATCTATGTTCATAGCAGCTCAATTTACAATTGCTAGATTATGGAAACAACCCAGATGTCCCTCACTGGATGAATGGATCCAAAAACTGTGGTACATTTATACCATGGAATTTTACACAGCAATTAGAAACAATGATATTGCAGCCTTTGAAGGTAAATGGATGGCTATGGAAGAAATTATGCTGAGTAAAATCAGCATAACCCAGAGAACCAAGGATCGAATGTCTCCATTCATCTGTGGAGGCTGGAAATAGACCCTGGCCGTTGAGAAAGGAGGTCTATTATCATGTGTTAAATCCAGATAAGTTGTAATGTTATACAACCTAATACATTTTTAGAGATGTTGTGGGAAGGGGAAGGGAGGGAGAAGGGTGGGCAATTGGGGGGGCACTCTTGGGGGTAAATCTAATCTTTAGAATCTATATTCATTTTATATTATTTTGTTAAAAACTTGTATGGTTGTTCAAAAAATAAATTTCTCAATTAAAAAAATAGGTGCCTAAACAAAAAGCAATGCCCCATCTTTCTTACCCTGTTTTCATAATATTTGTGATCTTTTATCAAAGCATTAATTATATTTTCTTGTAAGTATATACCTGCTACATGCATCTTGTTTACCACTCTACTACTTAAGCTTAATATAGCATAGTGCTTCACATAGAGCAAGTGCTCAAAACTATTTGAGTCATCAATTAAAATATTAATTCAGAATGTCTCCAAAGTAAAGTGATAAATTCTCAACTTTCTCTATTCTTTCTTGATCCAAATTATTCAATGATATGAATACAATATACTAAATAACCATTTTCAGTATAACCAGAAATAATCATTACTATTATTAATGGAGTTGTAATGGACATCTGAATACTTCATATGTGTCAGGTGCTATATTGAGAGCTTGTAGGCATTTTTTATCTCACAATCTTGTGAGATAAATACTAATAGTTTCCTATTTTACATATGGGGCAACCAAGACAATAAAATTAACCCATTCGCTAAAGGAATAAAGCTAGTTACAAACCTAGGCAATCTAGATTGAGGCTGAAATTCTAATCACTATGGAACTATATTCTACTACTGGCAAGGACTGCCACAGTTCCAACATGCAACATTTACTCTCTTATGAAAATAAATCAAAGGACTAATGATGGTCATAAACAATCCCCTCATACATAAAAGACTACTACATAAAAATCATCAATATGGTTAATTTCTATTAATTGTGATTAAAAAGATAAAGTTAAAAGTAGAAAAAGGTAATAGTTAAGGATAACTTTATGAGGTGATAGATGTGTTTAGTATCCTGAACATTTTTTTTTAAAGATGCAGAGAGGGAGAGAGGGAGGGAGAGAGAAGGAGAGGTGAGAGAAACAATTGGTTTTATTTACTTTTTCACCTGGTTTTAGCTTTCACAACACTTGTTGTGTATGTGGTACTGGGGTTTGAACTCAGGTCCTCACACATGCTAGGCAAGTGCTCTAACCACTGAGCCACTGCTCCAGCCCCCAAGTATCTTGAACATTTAACGAGCAGATGGCTTCATGGATATAAAACCTTTCAAATTAGATATTCTAAATATATAGTTTATTCTATATCAATTATATCTCAATAAACAAATACACACAAAATAATGATACATGCTTAATTTTTCTGTGCACCAAACACTGACAGCATTTGGTAATAGATATTTATATCCATACAGATTCAAGTCCAGTAATATGTAACTTTAGGATGGATACTATACTGAAAAACTAACCTGTTTTGCATTCTGGACTTGATAACTGTGTTACCTTTTGGACTTTTCGTACTGGCTTGACCACTTTCTTCTCTTTACTTTTTTCAGCTGGTTTCTCTTTTATAGAGATATCATCTGAAACGTAGAAACATTTATAGAAGTTATGATCCACCCATCTTCTCATTCTCCCTAAGACAAAATCAGCACAGCAGTTGCCCCCGCACCTGTGGTTTCACCGCAATTCCAGTTACCTAAGATCAACTGCCGTCTGAAAACATCAAATGGAAAATTCCAGAAATAAACAATCTCTCACCATCCAGCCCAGAGGGGTCATCCTTTTCTCAAACATATCCAAGCTGTATACGCTACCCACCCACCGATCTGTCATCCACCCTTTACTCACTCAGCAGCCCCTCTCAGTCAGCAAATTGACTCTCAGTGTTGTGTATGACAGAGCTTCTTTATTTTGCTTAACAGGACCAACACTCAAGAATAGTGATGCCACCACTATGTGTATGCCAACAAAAACGCTATGAAGTATTTCCTCCTTTAAGTGAAAAAGTGAAAGTTGCTGACTAAATAAAGAAAAAAATTGTACGCTAAGGTGGCTAAGATCTGTAATAAGTTATTATTAATCTCTTACTGGGCCTAATCTCTAAATTATACTTAATCATAGGTATGTATTGGGAAAAAAATATATAAGTAGGATTTATAGTACTATCTCCAATGCCAGGCATCCTCTAGGGGTCTTGGAGCGTATCCTGAGTGGATAAGGCTGGGGTTGGGAGGATACAGTATAAAGCATATGATTTAGGTAGCACAAAAGAAATCATCACTAAGGCTATTTTTATGATCCACAAGCTACCAATGTCAACTCTTCTTATGGAAAGGTCTAAAGAGAACCACTATTCCACTATTAGGTTCCAATGCTTTATTTTTCTTTTTTCTTCAGAAAACCTCACTTTCACAAATGGAAAAAAGTTATAACAGCAATTCCACTCCTGGGTATCTTTCCAGGGGACTTAGAATCAGCACACTACAGTGACACAGCAACATCTATGTTCATAGCAGCATAATTTACTATTGCTAGGCTATGGAAACAACCCAGATATCCCTCACTGGAAGAATAGATCCAAAAACTGTGGCACATTTATACCATGGAATATTACACAGCAATTAGAAACAATGATATTGCAGCCTTCGAAGGTAAATGGATGGCTATGGAAGAGATCATGATGAGTAAAATCAGCTTAACCCAGAGATCTAAGGGTCGATTGTCTCCACTCATCTGTGGAGGTGGGGACTAGACCCTGGACAATGAGAAAGTTGGTCTAATAGCATGAGT